>JAUEKS010352476.1:0-35274 GCA_031762815.1 Tylodina fungina | reverse complement strand
GCGCAGACTGACGGAACCCCCGTTCTGGAACGTTACGCCCTCGGGCAGCGTGGTCAGGCGGCGCAGAAAGACGCGACCCCCGTTCTCGAACGTGACGCCCTCGGACAGCGTGGTCAGGCTGTCCAGATAGACGCCACCCCCGTTCTCGAACGTGACGCCCTCGGGCAGCATGTTCAGGTTGCGCAGATTGACGCTGCCCCCGTTCTGGAACGTTACGCCCTCGGGCAGCGTGGTCAGGCGGAACAGAAAGACGCTGCCCCCGTTCTGGAACGTGACGTTCTCGGGCAGCGTGGTCAGGCTGGACAGATCGACATCGCCTTGGTGTGTCACGACAACGGTATCACCGTCCAGCTTGTAGCTGTAGCCGTTGCTTTCCAGAATGCTGGTGAATTCTTCGCGGTTCATAATTGAGGCTCCTTGTGGTTGGTTCAGTGACAGGCCCCCGTAAGGGCCTGCTTCGAAACCAACGCGGCTTAGCGATTTTCGCCGCGTGATGGGCGAGCGGGCTGGGCTTGGGCTTGAGAGCCAGTTGCACGGTTGCGCGTGGACACCCGGATCGGGGCTTGAGCGGCCTTGCGCCGTTTATCCACCGTGCGGCGAATACGGGGGTTGTTGTCGTAAAGGTGCTGACCCGCCGAACCCTTGCCCCAATAGTACTCGATTAGCTCGGCCTCGATCAGGACGCGGCAATGTTTGCTCGGGATGCCGACCCCGGCCACGGCACCGGGGACCCCGGCGGAAATGCCCCACTGGCACTCGCCCACGTTGACGTCCGGAGCATATGCAGTCTCGTTGTAGGTGGACGTGGTGGTGTGGCTGAGCGACTGGGAGTTGCCGGCGTTGTTGGCTGCGCCACCATGGCCGCCGGATGATGAACTGGAAGCGCTTGAGGAGGTGGTTTGGGATTGGCCCTGAGCTTGGCCTTGGCCCTGCGAAGCGTTGCCACCTTGGCCGCCAGCGCCACCGGCCCCGCCCGCTCCGCCGTGGCCTCCATGCCCGCCTTGGGCTGTGGTGTCATGGCCGTATCCGCCGGAAATGGCGGGGGCTGCGAGAGCGATGGCGATTGCGGTTGTAGCGATGAGAAGTTTTTTCATGGTTTTGGTTCCTTAGATGGTTGTGGGGGTTATTCCCCTGGTTCCGAGAGGTTCGCTTTTGCGAGCGAGGCGGAGATAGATTCAATAGCGCGGCGATTTGGCTGCTCCATCAGGCGAATATGCTGCAAATGCAGCCCCTCGCGCAGGCTTTGAGGTTCGTTTTGGGCTAACCTTACGCCCCGGACGCCCTCGAACAAGTCCGCGATTGGTACGTTTAGCGCTAGGGCAATATCCGCCGCACGGCTTGCTGAAACTCGGTTCGCCGCCGTTTCATACTTCTGCAATTGCTGGAACGCTATGCCGACAGCATCGGACAAAGCCCTTTGCGTCAGGCCCCTTCCAAGGCGAATCCGCCGGATATTTTCTCCTACAGTAATGTCGATTGGGTTCGGCATTGTTTTCCCTTTTCAGTTGATCTACGTCAGACTACGGCCAGCAAAAAGCCCCGTCAAGTAGAAATCGTCACATTTAAAATCTTTTTAAGGTTGACGTTATTGGTGCTGCTTGGTAGATGTGTTTGCGCATACCAACCACAAGGAGCCTCAACCATGACCCGCGAAGCATTCATCAGCATTCTGAGAAGCAAAGGCTACGACTACAAGCTGGACGGCGATACCGTTGTCGTGACACACCAAGGCGATGTCTATCTGTCCAGCCTGACCACGCTGCCCGAGGGCGTAACGTTCGAGAACGGGGGTCACGTCTTTCTGTTCCGCCTGACCACGCTGCCCGAGGGCGTAACGTTCCAGAACGGGGGTGGCGTCTATCTGTCCAGCCTGACCACGCTGCCCGAGGGCGTAACGTTCCAGAACGGGGGTGGCGTCTATCTGGACAGCCTGACCACGCTGCCCGAGGGCGTCACGTTCGAGAACGGGGGCAACGTTTATCTGCGCAACCTGACCACGCTGCCCGAGGGCGTGACGTTCGAGAACGGGGGTGGCGTCTATCTGGACAGCCTGACCACGCTGCCCGAGGGTGTCACGTTCCAGAATCGCGGCAGCGTCTTTCTGCGCAGCCTGACCACGATGGCCGAGAACGTCACGTTCAGGAACGGGGGCAGCGTCTATCTGTCCAGCCTGACAACGCTGCCCGAGGGTGTCACGTTCGAGAACGGGGGCAGCGTCTTTCTGTCCCACCTGACCACGCTGCCCTCGGGCGTAACGTTCCAGAACGGGGGTTACGTAAATCTGCCCAGCCTGACCACGATGGCCGAGAACGTCACGTTCGAGAACGGGGGTGGCGTCTATCTGTCCAGCCTGACCACGCTGCCCGAGAACGTCACGTTCAGGAACGGGGGCAGCGTCAATCTGCGCAACCTGAACATGCTGCCCGAGGGCGTCACGTTCCAGAACGGGGGTTACGTCAATCTGGACAGCCTGACTGGTCCGCACATGTACCGTGGCAAGATCCGGGAATTCCGCTGTGTGGACATGTACACCATGATCCTTGAGCAGACCAGAGCGCGCGGTGATTACGCTGTTCATACCGCGCGGTATTTCGGGGGCGGTGAGGTCGACAAGCTGCGCAAGTGTTACGTGGCGGAAGGCGGCGGTTATTACGCGCACGGCGATACCGTCAAGTCCGCAGTCGAGGACCTACAGTACAAGCTGGCTGACAATGCGGACAAGAACGCCATTGCCGCCGAGGTCAAAGCAACCGGTAAAGTCACGCTTGCCCAGTTCCGGGCGCTGACCGGCGCTTGCCGCGAGGGTATCCGGCAACATCTGGACGGGATCGGGATCAATCTGGATGACATCGACTCCATGCCGTTAGACGCCGCCCTCAAGGCCATGGCGGGAACCAGCTATGGCAAACAGTTCCAAAACGAAGTGAAGGGAAAAACCAAATGAACCGCGAAGAATTCACCAGCATTAACACATAAAAATAAAAGGGCGTCGCGAGAAACCAACCAGCGCGACGCCCCACCGCCAAACTCGAAAGGGTACGAGTGCGGAACCATATCATGGCTACTCCTTGATACTCTCGCAAGTCACACAGGGTCAACCCGGATGAAAGGAAAATTATGAAAGACTTTTGCCCCGTCAATAAAAGCGTCGCGCCGGTTCGAAAGGATGTTCTGTATAACCCCAAGATATCAGTCGCTGCCCGAGGCCTTTACGCGATATATTGCGCCATTGGTGACGACGGCGACACCGCAACGCCAAAGCAATTCGCGGACCTATGCGGCGTAACCGAGGAGGAATACTTCCGGCTTCTGGATCAATTGACCGATTTGGGGCTTGTGAGATGAAAACAGTAACCTTGCCGTGGCCTGCCAAGGCCCTTCACAGCAACTCACGGTCGCACCGTATGGCCAAAGCCATCGCAACCAAGAAGGCAAGGCGAGAAGCTCGGATAATGGCAAGCGCGGTTCAATTGCCGTGCTGGCCTAACGCGGTGATAGACATAAAGTACTTCCCGCCCAGCCAGCGCGGAGACCCGCAGAACCTGCCCCACGCCCTTAAGGCATACATCGACGGTATTGCAGACGCTATGGGCTGCGATGATAGGGGGTTTCGTGTTCGATACCCGGATAAGTTCGAAGCCAGTCGCAAGCCTGCGGATGTGGTGTTTTACGTGAGTCAGGGCTGAAAGGAAAACCCCGAGGCGGAAACCTCGGGGCTTGATAAACCTAACCCTTTCGGGCTAATGTAGCGTTGTGGAGCGCTGGGTTATTTCTAGCAAACAAAGATGATGCTTGCAATGCCCGGCCTCAGAATAGGAGGCAAAAAATGTCTAGTTTCGCAGAAAAGATCAAAATAGTTGTTTTCGTATCTCTATTGTGGGCGGCGCTGATCGGCGTCGTATCGCTTGGGCTTCCTGCATGGATTGCATCTATATTGGGGGCGATCTTAGTTGTCGAAACGGCTTTATCCATCCTTTACATTGCGATCACGTGGGGCCTTAAAGAATGAGCCATCAAGCAACAAACTGGGCATTGCGAGGGATGGCAAATGAGCCTGCACAGTTTTGACCCGCAGGTCGCCGAATTGGTCGGTGTGAATGCGGCAGTCTTGCATCAGAACATGATTTTCTGGGCACAGAAGAACGAGGCAAACGAAAAGCACATAATGGACGGCAGGGTGTGGACGTACAACAGCCGCAGAGCCTTCGCAAGGTTGTTCCCGTATTTCACAGACAGTCAAATCAAAACAGCGATTTCAAAGCTGATAGATGCTGGTCTTTTGATCAAGGGTGATTACAACAAGGCAAGATATGACCGCACTTGCTGGTATAGTCCGGTTCCCATTGGTCAAAAATCGCCAATGGAGTGGGCAGAAATCACCAATGGATTGGTCAAAAATCGCCAACCTATACCAGATAGTAAACCAGATAGTAAACCAGATGGTAAACAAGAGTATACGCGCGCGACCGATCCTGATCTTTTCTCAGCAGATGAAAAGCCAGTCAAACCTAAAACCGAAAGATTGCCGCAGGAGTGGATTCCGTCTGACACGGACATTGCCGCAGCCAAAAAGCTAAACCTCGCGGATGACGAAATAAGGGAAATCGCAGATGACTTTCGAACGTATTGGACAGAGCGCACTGACAAGGGGTCTAGGAAGACACAAAGGGGATGGGCCGCAGCATGGCGAAACAACTGCAATCGCCTCGCCAGCCAATACCACCGAAATCGCCGAATTTCTCAGCAAGCACAAACCCACGGATATCGACAAGGCAGCGATATCGCGAGCATCGCAGCGCGGCGTCGGCTTGATGGTCAAGTATGAGGGTAGATATCCTACCGGCGGCCCAAGTTATGACGTCGCCGTCGGCTGCCATATCAGCGGTACGAACGGACAGAGGCAGGCGGCGCTTGCGGATTTGGTTAAGTTTCAGGAGCCAGCGCCGATCAGGAACATAGAAGCCTGGATCGTTGAGTTAACCGCATTGACCGCCGGGAAAACACCGGATGGTATTAGCGCAGAGGTTATGTTGACTGCATATGCGTCCAGGCTATCGAAGTATCCCGCTGACGTGGTGAAATACGCTTTGACCGAAAGGTCTTGGAAGTGGTTTCCATCATGGGATGAGCTTGAAAAGGTTTGCGAGGCGAAGGCAGGTCCGCGCCGCCACATGATTGCAGCGCTTCAACAGCCCGAACCAGACCCGGAGCCAGAATATCAGGAGCCGACGCAAGAGGAGCGCGCACGAGTTCAATCACTTGTGGACGAAATGTTTCCCCGTGTTTCTCAGGAAATGAGAGACGCAGCCGTGAGGGAGACACTGAAACCTGATTATTTGAAGAGGGGAAAATCATGACAATTATCCGCGAAGAACGAAGGCATCGAACTGGACCCCGAATACTTCGACATAGCTTGTAAGCGCGTTGAGGAAGCTTATCGGCAACCGGATTTGTTTGTTGAGCCACCAAAGCCAACCATTCAGGAGGGATTTGACATATGACCAACGAGGACGACAGAACCCAAGCCGACAGGCGAAGGCATCATCAGATTGGAAGGCTGGCGATTTGCCTTGCGATTACAATTTCAGCTATGGGCGCAATCATCTGGGTTGAGATTGTGAGCTTCATCATTGCCCTATTCGCGGGTTCCGGCTAAAATATAGGTTGTAGATAGGGATTTAGGGGCGAGAAATGTCTAACGGAGGTTGGAATTACTATTTCGGTGAAGACCGAGACACCGCCCGGGTCATGGCCCCCGGGTCCCGCACGGGCAACGCGGTTCCGGTTATCAGCGCCGGGGAGAGCATCGATTTCCGCTTTACGCTTGAGGATATTCTAAGCCGCATCGACCGTGACAACGACAACCCCGCACAGTGGGTCTGCACGATCTACGTGAAGCAGTTCCCGCACGTCGCAACTGAGATTTCACGCGTCGTTCCGCTGGATGAAAACGAAGAATGGACCGGCATTCTTACGCCAGAAGAAACCTCATCTTTGACCGGGCGCGGCATTTATCGCATTATTGCAGCGCTGACAAACGCAACCACGGGCGAAAATGAACAGATAGCCACGCGTTTTCAGCTAAACGACGCTTGGATCTAACAGAAAGGAAATCCAATGCCTAAAGGAATGCGATCAAAGTCAGGCCCTCGCAAGGCATCGCCCAGCAAGAACTACGGCTCAAGCCGCGCCGGTATGCCCGGCAAAAAGGCATCGGGAATGCCGGGAAAGAAGCCGAAGAAAATGAAGATGAAGGGGACCTTTTCAAGCAATCCTTCATTCTAAGCAACCAAGGCGCGGGACCAACCAGCCCGCGCCGCACAGCCACAAATAGGATCGTGACATCCATGACTAAAGACAACGTTATAGAACTGCGACAGGAAGACCTCCAAATCTGGATATGCAACTGCGGGTGCGCTACAGCATACCTACTAGAGGACGGTTCCGCCAAATGCACTGTTTGCTCAGAGGTGCATACAGTGGAAAAAGGAGGGTGGGGATACTTTGATAAGGGGAAAAGAAGCCAAGTAGACAGCCCGATTATTGACGTAAACGGGAATGGGTCTGTGGAGTTTGCAAGACGCCGAATTGCTGCGATAGCTCAAGATGAGGATGTGGTTGCCTTGGTGGTCGTTAAAGAATGCTCAAGAGTATCAACGTGGACAAAGGCTGAAACCTCCGAGCAATTGTCTTGGGTTTTGGAAGGGGTCGAGGACGCAAAGAACCTGATCTCAACAGTATCAGCGAACGGGAAAGACAGTGGCCGCTAAACTGACAGACAAACAGAAGCGATTTGTCCAAGAGTACCTGGTTGACCAAAACGGGACACAGGCCGTAATTCGTGCAGGATACAGCGAAAACGGAGCATCTGTGACTGGCGTTCGTCTACTATTAAATCCTAAGATAAAGGCCTTAGTCGATAAGAAGAACAGAGAAACGTCTGATAAGCTGGAAATCACTCGCGAACGTGTGCTGAACGAGATGGCCAGAGTAGCTTTCCACGATCCTCGCAAGTTCTTTGATGAGGAAGGCAACCTCATCCCTATTGTGGACTTGGACGACGACACGGCGGCAGCGCTGGCGGGGATGGACGTGAACATGCGCAGTACGCGCGGCCCAGATGGCGAAACCCAGATCAATGAGACTGAGGGCGTTCACAAGATCAAGCTGGCTGACAAGCTGGCCGCGCTGGACAAGCTATCACGCCACCTCGGGCTGTTCGAGAAGGATAACCAGCAGAGCGCGCCGACGATCATTATCAGCAAGGAGGACGCGGACCTATGACGGACGAGGAATATAGCGAAATGCTTAAATAGCGCGAAAACAGCCATGGATGCGATGCAAGACCACGACCAGTTCACGCTTACCGACAAGCAGAAGGAAGTCCGAGAGGTATTCAGCAGCGCTGCTCGTTACTTTCTGGTCTACGGGGGCTCGCGGTCCGGCAAGACGTTCTTTATCTGCTACACCATCATTGTTCGCGCGCTCAAAGCGCCGGGATCAAGGCACGCTATCTTTCGGAATGACGGTGTAGACACCAAGCAGTCAGTGGGAAACGAGACAATACCAAATGTTGTCGCGATGGCCTTCCCTGATCTTGTCGTCAAGTGGAAGGACAAAGATGGTTACTTCGAATTACCCAACGGGTCGCAAATCTGGCTTGCAGGACTCAAGGACAAGGAGCGGCTAGATAAGGTTCTCGGCAAGGAATACGTCACAATCTATCTGAACGAGGCGTCACAGATTGCAATGGGCGCTTTCGAGTTGGTCAAGTCGCGGCTGGCGCAGGTGGTTAAGGACGTCAATGGTAGAACGCTAAAGCAAAAGCTTTACATCGACCTGAATCCAACAACCTCGGCGCATTGGACCTATCAGATGTTTGTGATTGGCATCGACCCGGCAGACCCCGGAAAGCGGGCGATACCGGATTACAAGGAGAGTTATCGCTACATCACGGTCAACCCAGCAGACAACGCCGACAACCTGTCGCCCGAGTACATCAAGAGCCTTGAGAACATGTCAGAGCGACAGAGACGACGGTTCTTTGAGGGTGTGTTCACGGCGGATGATGACAACGCACTGTGGCGGCGCAAATGGATCAAGGTAGATGAGCCGCCAGACCTGGGCCGTATTGTTGTTGCGGTAGACCCCGCCGTGTCGTCGGAGATAGGCAGCAACGAAACCGGTATTGTGTGCGCTGGTGAGGCCGGTGGGCGAGGGTACGTTCTGAGCGATGAGAGCGGAGTATACCGGCCTGAGGAATGGGCGCGTAAGGCCGTATCGCTCTATGACCTGCTCGACGCAGATTGCATCGTTGCCGAAAAGAACCAAGGCGGAGATATGGTCAAGTCTACCATTCAGTCTGTATCTCGGGGGCGCACAATCCCGGTTAAACTGGTGACCGCGACAAGAGGGAAGCACCTAAGGGCTGAGCCTGTTGCGGCAATGTACGAACAGGAAAAGGTCAGGCACGTAAAGGATTTTCCTGAATTGGTTGACCAGATGTGCAGCTTTACCTCCGGGTTTGACCGGAAGGAGCAAGGCTATTCGCCGGACCGGATGGACGCGCTGGTCTGGGCGCTCACTGATCTATTCCCAAAGATTACGAGAATGCAGAAAAATAGGAAGCCGATTGATATCCCGAGGGCGCGGCGGCTGGGCTAGGCTGCCATGAGCATTGGTCAAATCCTACTTATGTTGTAAAAACCCCGGTATAAGGGCGCAATAGTAATACTATGTGGTATTGCAATCTCCGTTTCCGGTGATATATTGGCGATACCACCAGAGAAAAGGGAAAGCACATGACTAAAGCTGAATTCATCAGCATTCTGAGAAGCAAAGGTTACGACTACACGCTGTACGGCGATACCGTCGTTGTGACACATCGGGGCAACGTTTATCTGCGCAACCTGAACATGCTGCCCGAGGGCGTCACGTTCGAGAACGGGGGTGGTGTCTATCTGGGCAGCCTGACCATGCGGACCACTGAGCCAACCGATAAGAGGTATCAAATGAAAAAGTATACGGATTTTATTGCGCAGAAGTTTGAGGAGAGTTTCCTGTTCGCGGTTGCCACGGGGACCATGTTGGCGGCACTTTTCGGAGTATTCGTCACGGTCACTATCCTCACATACGGAGCGCCCTTGCCGATCTCAGCTTTGGGTTACGTGCTGTACGTGGTTCGCGGCGCTAATCGGGGGAATGAGCATGACTAACCTGCGCGCCCTATCGAAAGGGGTGAGCGATGAAACCTGACCAATTCGCAGAATGGCTAGACACCATGAAGCGCGCGGGCCTAGCCAAGACAGACGCAGACTGCGCTACGGCGCTGGGCGTGAACAAGAACTCAATCGGCATATTCAAGAGGAACGGAACGAACCGGCGCACGGCGCTTGCTTGTCGCGCGTTATTGCACAGGCTTGAGCCGTTTGGGGTTGACCCCGGTAACAGCTACTAGTACAAAGAGGCACCAACCAGATAAAAGGGAATTACGATGATTACAGCCAATGACATCCATTACCGCAGCGGCGTTTCAGAGCGCCCGTGGTTTGTTGTTTTTCAGCGTATGTCGGAAGCGTCTACCGGCGAAATCTTCTGGGCGGCACTGACAACGGCCTCAAGTGAAAGTGAGGCGTTGTTCAAGGCTAACCTCGAACCGATGTATCCTGACGCAGCACATGATCGCTTCGTATTGGGTACATCATTTGCAGAGGCAAACAACCTGATCCGGACTGGCGTTCATTTCACCGACGCAGAGGTTGCGATCTACCGCAGCCCCTACCCGTCGCGTAGCCCTCTGGATGGCGTCGAACACAACGGCGTTCCCGCAAAGGTGGGAGGGGAAGGATGACCACTGATCTTCAAACTATTGCCGCGCTCTACGTTGAGACGGGTGGATGCTATTTCAACCTGCCGGGAGTCGACCCGTGGGACGAGGAGCGAGACGCGCGCATGTACATGGGCCCACAACCTGTTATCGCCCACCCCCCATGCCAGAGGTACGGCAGGTTCTGGAAAGGTCAGCCGGGCAACATCAAGAAGGGCAAGATTGAGCAGAAGGGCGACGATAAGGGTTGCTTCAAATCCGCGCTGTTTGACGTTCGCCGCTGGGGTGGCGTTATGGAGCACCCATGGGGCAGCCACGCCTGGTCAATGTTCGGGCTTGCGAAGCCTCCCAGAACCGGCGGATGGGTCAAGGCCGATGAATACGGCTGGACTTGTTGCGTGGAGCAGGGTCGTTACGGACACTACTGCCCAAAACCCACCTTACTATATGCAGTCAGAGCACATCTTCCAGAGCTTCGCTGGGGCGTGACTAAAGTTCGGGACGAGGACTTCCCGAAGGAAGCTGTTGAAAGACATGGGATAAATTACTGCCGCAAAGCCGGTCTTATGGCCTTTAAGGGCGGCGGCAGGGACAGTTCTATTCGCATCGCTACGCCCATCGAATTTCGAGACCTTCTTATCGGAATGGCGCGCTCTATCGAAAGGGGGTGAGTGATGATTGAATTCTTCTGGTTCATCAACGGCTTTATGGCCTGTTACATCTGCCTGTCATGGCGCATGATAGCTACGCTAAAAAAGGCAACCGAAGAATACCGACGCGCCAGCGAGCTTTACGAAGAAATCAACAATTTAATGGAGGCCCCATCGGAGGACGGAAAGTGAAGAAAGCAGGACACAACGATTGGAGTGCCGTTAATCCGGGGCCGAATGCGCCAAAACAACCGATCCCAGTTCCGAAAGATCAAAGGCACGTTTTGGGCCAGCCAACCAAGAAAGGGAACGTCATGGATTGCAGGAGTTGCCCATGCGGCGCGAAGGCAAGATTTTGCGTTAATGATACATTGGGCACGTCATTCAGGGAATTTGATCTATGCGGATATTGCTGCAAGATTGAAATAGAGAGGCGCGGTGGTTTTTCCAAGTGGGTATCCGGTGGGTTTGATGTTGTTAGCCGCAAGCTATTTACGCCTCCGTTTAGCGTATCATGCAACCTAGTGCCAAGCCGTGAAGGGGCTGAAATGGTTGAAACCATAGGTTCAGGGTATGACGAGCGCGGAACGGAGCACATCGCAGACATCAAAACCGGCTGGGACCCTCTGGCTGACCATAATTACCAATACGACGGAAGAAGGTACGCCATAGCTTTGGCGCAGATGAGGGAGGAAAAGGATTATGACAGCTTTGATGTGGCGCGCCACTCACTTGGTTTGGGAAGGTATAGAGTTGACGCACTAAAAGACGGCGTTCGGGTGGTTTACGAGAGCACTCGCGACAAAAAGCTAAGGAAAAAGAAAAACAGAAAGCGCAAGAGAAATAATAAACTTGACGGAAGTTGAGCTTGATGGCTACTGTGAGCACACATTCCATTCACTTCTGCCCTATCTCAAGACGCCACTCACACTAACCCGGTCGATCTATTCGACCGGGTTTTTCATGCGTATTGATTGGCGCGCCGGAAAATGCGAGAATTGGCCCAGCCATACTGATTAAGGTTCCGTCGTGCCCCGTAAAACCAAGACAACGCTAGACCCAAACGTTCATCTTACCGATGCCGAACAGGAGATGCTTGAGCGGTTCAAGCGAGACATTGAGAGCGACGCCGACGCGATGGACGATCAGCGCGACAAGGCAAACGAGGACATGCGCTTTGTCAACGTCGACGGCGGCATGTGGGAGGACTGGTTCGAGGATGTATTCGACCACGAGGACCGGGTTAGGCTGGAACTGGATATCGTATCTAACCCACTACAGCGCTTTATCGGGGAGTGGAACCAAAACCGAGCGGGCGTTGTATTCAAGCCTAACGACAGCGGAACGACACAGAAAGATTCAGACCTGCTCAACGGCATCTATCGCTCCGACTTCCGCGATTACTCCGGGGCCGTGGCGACCGATAACGCGGTCATGGAGACGGCAACGGTAGGTGTTGGGTCGTATCGCTTGGCTAATGAGTTTGACGACGACGGAGACCCCGAGAACGAAAACCAGCACATCGAGTGGAAGCCTATCTACAATAGCTACAACTCGGTCTACTGGGATCAATCTGCGATGCGCATAGACAAGCGTGATGCGGGTCACTGCACTGTTCTGACGCAATACACTGATGCAAGCTGGGAAAAGGCATTCCCGGGCATGGAAAAGGTCAGCGCATACACGCCAGAGAGCCGGGACTTTGGGCGGCGCGGCATTGGGTCGACATCGGACATACCGATTTACTACGCAGCGACCAGGTACGAGATTGTAAAGCGAGAAACAAACGTCTTTGTATACAACAATCTGACCACGGAGAAGATCGAGACATACACAAAGGAAGATCACGATAAGATCAAGGATGAGTTGTCGGCTGATGAAAGCCGTGTCTTTGTTCGTGAGCGCACCGTTGTGCATCAAGCCTGCGAACGAACCGTGTTCAGCGGCGCGCAGATCCTCAAAAAAACACGCCGGATTGCGGGGAAGTATATTCCGGTTGTGACGATGTACGGGTTCAGGGCCTTTGTGGATGGCACAGAGCGCTACCGTGGTATTGTCCGCAAGATGAAGGACGCCCAGCGCCTGTATAACGTGCAGGTTTCGCAGCTTGCCGAGAACAGCGCGTCGGCGGGCCAAGAGGTCCCGATATTCACCCGCGAACAGGTGGAGGCCGAGGATGTCGCGGATATGTGGGCAGACAAGAACAATAAGCCGTTTCTTGTTATCGACGCCGCAACAGATGAGGACGGAAACCCGATTGCAGCAGGGCCAATTGGCTATAACAAGCCCCCAGCGCTGGACCAGTCCACAACCAGCCTTCTAAGCATTGTCCCGGCATACATACAGGAACAGACCGGGTTTGTTGCTGGCGAGGCAATCGACAAAGAGGCCAGCGGAAAAGCGCTTGCGCAAATGGTCAAGCGTGAAAACATGAACACGCAGGTGATCAACGACAACATCGCAACCGCTATCGCGTGGTCCGGAGAGATATACCAAGCTATGGCGCAGGAGGTTTACACAACCCCGCGCATGATGCGCACGCTTGAACGTGACGGGACAGAGGGGACGGCTGACATTTTGGGCCTCGTTATGGACCAACAGACAGGCCAGTTTGTCGAAAGCAACGACTTGCGAAACAAGAGGTTCAAGTCGTACCCAGACATAGGGCCGCAGTATGAAACGCAGCGCGAGCAGACCGTCGAAGACATGAAAGGCGTTATGGGGCTGCTGCCCGATGTTGAGGGGGGCGCGGAGTACATGCCGATTGCATTGGCGGTCTTGATGGACAACATCACCGGCACAGGTCTTGAGCCGTTGAAGGAATTCAACCGCCGCAAAATGCTGCAACTCGGCATTGCGGAACCGAAATCCGACGAGGAATTCCAATACATGGAGCAACTGCGCGCGGAGGTACAGCAGCCAGACCCGCAGCAAGAACTTATCGCGGCGGCAACACAGCAGGCCGAGGCCGAGGCCCGGAATCTGGATGCAGCCAGCGCCGAGAAGGTTGCGCGCAAAGGATTGCTTGAGGCGCAGACCGCCGAGACGGTCGCCAAGATTGGGCAGGATCAGCAGCGCGTTGCGAATGACGAAGCCAAGGTTAGGCAAGGCGGCTTGAAGCTATTGCAGGATGCACGGCAGCAGGCGCGCGAACAACTCAGGCAGTTTCCGATTGATCAGCGAAGGCCGCAGTAATCAACTCATTTGCCATGTGTGCATTTTCAGTGTATTTTGCACATAAGGGAACGGGAACCCCTTTAAGCCCGGCGGCAACGCGGAGGTTTAGCTAACCGCCGCCGCGCCTCACTCTAGCATCTAAAGAGGTTAAAAGATGTCGAAAGCTGAAACGGCACTAAAAGAGCAAGACAACGACGAAGCCCACATCATTGACGGAGATGCCGGAAATGATGCCGGAACTGAGATTGACGATGATCGCGCGGCCCTAATGGGAATGGACCGCCAGATTGAAGGCGATGAAGGTGAAGGCAGCGAGGAAGCCGACGACGACAGCGAAGGTGATGACGCTGAGGCGGAGTTTGAAATTGTTCGTGATGGTGCTGACGGGTCGCACCCGAAACAGGACGAAAATCGCGGGTTCCGGAAACGGATCGGCAAACTGAACGCGAAGGCGAAAGCGGCGCAAGAAGGAAAGACGGAAGCCGAGGAAGCTTTAGAGGTCGAACGTGAGCGCACCAGATTGTTGCAACTTGCACTTGACCAAAAGAGCGGGGAAGGCCGGAAGGATGATGGCAAGCCGCCGAATCCTGACGACTTTGACGGCGGGGTCGCAGACCCTAAATTCGTAGAAGCCTTGCAGGATCACGTAGAGGCGAAAGCCATTGCAAAGATCCAAGCGTCACAATCGCAATCGCAAACGGAACAGAAGGCACAAAGCCGCCTGTATGACCGACAGGTCGAACACTACAAGCGCGCCGACAAGCTGAATGTTCCAGACTATGACGACACCGAAGACAAGGCAATCGCCGTGTTGGGGCAAGATATAGTCAATCAGTTCATTGCCAATTCCGATAAGTCTGAGGTTGTTCTCTATTGGCTGGGCAAAAACCCAGATGATGCAGAGCAGTTGAGGACCGCTATCGAAAGAAACCCGGTGAAAGGCGTCCTAGAATTGGGTCGACTTGAAGCCACGCTTAGCGCACGGCCAAAGTCGAAAAGCAAACCTGCGCCTGACCCCGACGGGGAACAGCGAGGCGGCGGCGGCGGGGAGAAGAAAACCCGGCGCGGACCCCCGGGCGCAAAATTCGAATAGGTAAAAGGCAATGGCCAACAACTTTGACAGTAACTTTACGCGATTCTTGGCGCGCGTTTTCTTGGAGAAATTCGAGACAAACCGCGTCTTGTCGAAAAACGTAAACACGCAGCTTCTTACGGGGCGGTTCCGTCCAGACACCGGCGAAAATGTAGACTTCAAGCGCCCGACTGATTACGTGTCTACGCGGACTCCGACAGGCGATCTTTCGTCTACTACGGCATCGGATATCATCACCGGCAAAGCAACCGGTACTATCCAAGATTACTTTAGCGTAGAGGTCGACTTTGACGAAGCGGACGAAGCGGTCAAGATGGATCAGCTTGACGAATTGCTTGCGCCAATGGCCACGCGGATTGTCACCGATCTGGAACTTGACTTCGCTGAATTCATGATGAGAAATTCGGCCCTCTTGGCCGGTACTCACGGTCAGGGCGTCAACACTTGGGATGAGGTCGCGCTTGCGGGCGCTGTCATGCAGTCTCACGGCATCCCGATGGATGGAATGTGGTACTATGCTGTCAATCCGTATACGCAGCGTAGTCTGGCGTCTAACCAGCGCTCGCTTGGCGCGGGTGGCGCTGCCGGTGATCTGGTGAAAACCGCCCATGAAAAGGCGATGATTGCCCAGAACTTCGCGGGTATGGACGTTATGACCGCCACGACATTGGCGAGCTATAGCTCTCCCAACTATGGCGGTGATCTGGTCGGCGCGGTCAATGGCGCGGTTAATGGGACTTACCTTGCCGCGAAAGACACCATGACGCAAAGCATTCCAGTCGATGGCTTTGCTGGTGCCCCAACCATTCCGGCGGGAACCATGATCCAGATCACTGGACGCAACCGCCTGAACCTGTCGACACGCAAGCCGATCCTGACGGACACAGGCGAGCAAGTCGTATGGACGGCTGTGGTTGTCGAAGATGTCACGCTTGCTGGTGGCGCGGGCACTCTGGTTGTGTCAGGCCCTGCGATCAACGAGGCAAACGGTGCTTATAACACCGCTGACAGCGCAATCGCTGATAATGATGTCGTTACCATTCTCGGCGCACAGTCGACCAGGTATCAGCCTAACTTGTTCTGGCACAAGCAAGCGTTTGCTATCGGTTCGGTTCCGATCAAGAAGCTGCATTCGACCGACACAGTTGCAACCACAGAGGATGGCTTGCAGATCCGTGTTTCGAAGGGCGCAAGCATTCGTGAGAACAAGCAGATTGTTCGCTTCGACTTCCGCCCGGCCTATGCGGCTCTCAACCCATTTTTCAGCGGCCAAGCATTCGGCACAGCCTAAGGTTGCATTCAGCGATAATGATACAAAGGGGCGGCTTTGGCCGCCCTTTCTTTTCTGACTTCCCTTTAACCGTAGAAATTCTCATAAACAATTTTAGCAATCCCAAAAAATCCAGCGCAGCCAATGGTTGCGGCAAAACCAATGATTGAGAAAGCTGGATTTAGAGTTACTAACGCCGCAATGTAAGATGAAACGGCAACTATGCCCCAAATCACAATCGCTGCGCCGAACAGTTTGCCGATAATGGATTTTGTTTCTTCGGTCATATGATTTCCCTTTCTTGGTTGGTGTTCCGAACACACAAGCAAAGGCTTTTGATAGCAACAGAATTATTGTAGTAAATCTCTTTATCCGCTATAATCTGCATATAATTTTGGAGCACGACATGGAAAACGCCGACACAATTACTTGGATCAAGCCGAACGGCAAGGAGTTGGAGACTAACGCATTGCCAGCGACGATTGAATATTGCGCAAACCTTGGGTTTAGGCCGCTTGGCGCTCAGGTCGAAAGCGAATTCGCTGATATGAAAGCCGCAGACCTAGACGCCTACGCCGAAGATAACGATGTCACCGTGCCGACTAACTGGCACAACGCTGCGAACGGCCAAAAGAAAATGACCGTTGGAGAAAAGCGGGATTATCTGGCGGACCTGAAAGAAAACGTCTCCGAATAACTCGAACGCAAGGACAGTGGAGAATGTCGACAGGAACAGAGATTATCAGGGATGCGCTTGCAGAACTCGGCGTTGTTTCTGTCGCTTCTCCGCCAGCGCCTGAGGCCATCGAAAGCGGGCGCAAGAAGCTTAATTCGATGTTGGAACTTTGGCTTTCAAAAAACATCGTGCTTGATACGCGGCCACTTGACGCGGCGGGCGACGAGTTGGGCGAGCCATCTGACGCGCGCAACGCGATTGTTGCCAACTTGGCGCTAGAACTTGCGCCCCTGTACAACAACGGCAAGCAAATCGTCGGCCCGGTCCTGATTTCAAACGCGCGTCGCAATTACATGAACGTTCGGCGTCTATATGGCCGCATCCGCGTGCCTGACAAGGTGCTATCCAGCACGACGCCTCTTGGCCAAGGCAACTATCAGGACCAAGGCCACTATTCGCCCAGCTTTTGGCGACGCCGGGGCCGGGTTCGCAACTAAGGAAGTGATATGCCTCGTATCCCTTATCCTCTCGGTTTTGAAGGCGTTGAGAACCTACCTAAAAGCCGACAGTCCCTGACAAACTGCTTTAACAACGGCGAAGGCGCGATTATTTCTCGTCCCGGCATTGAGCAAACGGGCACGGTTCCGGGTGTCAGTCGCGGGCAATTTATCTGGCGCGGATCGGTGTTCTTTGTCATCAACGAGGAACTACGTCGCATTGACGATCTTGACGCTGGAACGACAACTGTTATCGGGGCTATAGCGGGAAACGCTCTGATTGATTCCGCGATAGGCTTTACGAATGCCGTGATCATCGTGAAGGGCGGCGGTATATACGCCTTGAATACCAGCGATGTTCTGACTGATTTGAGCGGCCAGCCGAATTATGAGCCAAGCGACGCGGTTACGTTTATCAATGACCGCTTTGTGTTCATTCCGAGCGATGGCTCGAACCCCGCGTTTTTCACGGATGCGGCGGCCCTGACTGTGCAGCCAGAGAACTTCTTTGATGCCCAAGAGCTTCCCGACCAAAACACCACAGCCTTTAACCTTCGCAATACGCTTTATATCGCTGGAACCGATAGCTTCGAACTGTTCCGCGACACCGGGGCAACGCCGGTGCCGTTCTCACGCCTTAACGGGGCGAGGATTGATTACGGGTTTATTGGGGGCTTGGTCGAGTTCTCGGACACAGTGGCGTTTATTGGGCGTGAGAGAAACCTTGACCAAGGCATTTATCTGATCGGGCAAGGTTCCGCGCAGAAGATTTCAAACGAGGCGATTGACCTCATCTTGAGCCGGTACACAATAGACCAACTTTCAAACGCCGTCGCAAATCGCTTTAAGTGGCGCGGATATGATATCATTACCTTTTCATTGCCGAACGACAGCTTTGCATTCTGCTTGGGTAATTGGTGGATATTATCCGTTCTGGTCGATGGGGCCGAGCAGCGGTGGGGCGGCGGGTTCATTAATCAGCTTAATGGAACCTACTATTCGTCGGGAAGCGGCGTGATAGGCAAGATGAGCAAGATTGACACGGAGTACGGCCTTAAAATACCTCGTGTGATTGATATTTCGGTCCAGCAAGAAGACAATGACTGGTTTTCGTGCCAAGGACTGTCGATGCAGATTTCCCAAGGGCTCAACAGAGGCGGTGGAACTGTGGGCATCGCGGTTTCACGTAACAATGTCGAATATGGGGAGTTTTTGTTTAGAGACCTCGGAGAAGCGGGCGACTATACCGACCACCTCGACTGGTCAGGGTATCCCGGCGGCCTTGGGGCATATGATGGGTTCATAGGACTGAGGATTTACACAACGCAATCTGTCGAGTTCAATTCTAACGGCCTATACGCCTTCTTTAGGAACTGATCAGATGTCAAACGAAATCGTAACCCAGCCAGAACACGGGGACACCATAGTTTCAGAGGCGGGCGGCGCGACCTATTCTTTTCAGGTGTTTCTTGATGATCTGGTGCTGACATTAAACCAAAATGTTCTGGGCGCGGCAGTCAAGTTTCCATCAAGCGATGTCGCGGATTTGCCAAGCGCCGGTGACCTTGCTGGGTCGGGAATTTTCGTGAGCAACGAAAGTGGCGGCCCAGTCCTTGCGTATAGCGATGGAACCAACTGGCGGCGCGTAACAGATGGGGCGATTGTGACAGCATGACATTAGAGCGGACGCAGGACTACCGGCGGGTAAAGATGATCACTGACGCCAACCCGATGGATGAGCGGGACGAATGGAATTTGGTCATTTCGTCACGATACATCTATTTGGTCGAGAAAGACGGCGAAAAGGATGTTGGCGTCTGGTGCTTTGAGCCGGAGGAAGAACACTACCTTATGCACGCGGCCATGTCCCCTGAGTGCCGAGGGAAAATGGCGATTGACAGCGGGTTGAGCGCGATAGGTTGGCTGTTTGAAAATAGTGACGTTGATGCTATCCTAGCACCAGTTCCAAAGCGGTTGCGACATGCGCAGGTCATCCCGCGCCGTGCTGGCCTGAAAGTTCACACGGAAAGCGAGCGCATCCGAACCTACATCATGACGCGAGAAATGTTTCGCGAAAAACAGGAGTTAAGATAATGGGCAGCGGGAAGAAGGACGCGCCAGCAGAGGCCGCAGGACTACAGGCGCGAGCAGCACGCGAAGGTCTGGGGGAATTGCGCCGACAGTTTAACTTGGGCCGCCGGGATGTTCGGAGAGCGCAAGGGCAAAGCCGCAGGGATTTAGCGCCATTTCGTAAAGCAGGCGCGGAAGGCCTTGCGCAGTTTCAGGAAGGGTCAACCGTTGAAGGGTTGGGCGCTAGACTCGGCAGGATTTTTGAGGGCGGCGCGCTGGACCCCCTAATTTCCGAACGCACGCGGGCAGCGCGCGGGCAGCTTGGGGCGGCTGGATTGCAGCGCTCGGGCACTGCGGTTCAGGAAATCGCGGACATCCCAACAGAACTTGGCTTCCAAATTGAACAGCTTTTGACCGGACGCTCTCAGAACCTCGCAAATGTTGGGCTTGGGGCGGCGACGGGCAGCGCAAACATATCTCAAGGGGCGGGCCAAACCCTTGCGGGCCTGGGGCAATCCTTCGGGCAAAACGTTCTGCAAACTCAGCAGCAAATCGGGCAGGGGCAGGCTCAAGGTGTTCTTGGGGAAGCGCAGGCGCAAGCGGGCTTCTTGCAGGGCGCAACCAACCTTCTGGGGCTGGCCTTCTCTGACCCGCGCCTGAAAAAGAAGGTCGTAAGGATTGGTGAAATCCGAGACCTGGGCGTCTACCAGTGGGATTGGATTGATGAAGTCGACGGGATGGCCGTATCCAAGACGCCGACCATTGGCTTTATGGCCGATGAGGTTGAGGAAAAGCGGCCCGGATATTGCATTGAAGTCGCCGGGTTCAGGTGCATCGCCTACGCGCCGCTAACTGAACAACTGGAATGGGAAGTCGAGCAAGAATTCCCCGAAGCCGCGTAAAGGAACGATAAATGGTCACATTGGCAAATCTGAACGGTCGCTCACTGGCGCTGGACCTTTCGGAGGCATTTGGCCCAGCCGTGCAAGAGCGGAAGGAGCGCAGAGAACAGGAGGAGGTCACGGCACTTGTTCGAAAGGCAAGCGGCCTGCCCCCGGTGCCAGAGCAAAACGCAGGCGGGTTTCTGTCAAAGGTCGCACCGGGCCTTGCATCTAAAATTCAGGAACTGAACGGGAATCGCGCCCCTGACATGGTTGACCGGGCGCGCGGGGAGGCGCAAGTCAGCCTTGAGACATCCCAGCGCATCTTGGCAGCTAAAACGCCAGCAGAGAAGCAGAAGATTATCCTTGCCCAGGCCGAAGAAGTGCAGCGACAGGGCGGCGATACCCGCGAGCTTTTGCGCATGTCCAACATGTCGCCAGCAGAGATTGACCTGCGGGCACAGAAAGACGCAATGACCAGTGACGCTGCTTTGAAGGCCCTACCGGCCCCAACGGAGAGCGAACGGCTACAGGCGCGCGCGCAACTTGCCGTCAGGTCTCCGCAGGCGCTGAAATTGGTCCTGCACGATGAAGCGATTGCGCGGGAGGAACAGCGGCGACGGGACGCAATCGCAGCGGCCAACGCCAAGGCGGGGCGCAAAGCGGCATCGGAAGCCGCGCACAACGCTGCGTTTAACAACATCATTGATGCGATAGCGGGAAAGCCAGAGGAAGCGGCGGCACAACAAACAGGCGTCGCGCCGACGGGCGCAGTCGGGCCGGACGGGGCTCCAATCGTGGCATCAACGGCGGACACCGAAATCGGTGCCGTCGATGCACAAGCGGCAGGAGCCGCCGCCGCGCCGGGCGCAACACGCTCCGAACAAGTCGCGCTAGGCCAAGAGATAGCGGCACAGGAAAACGCCGAATCTGCCGCAATCGCTGCCGAAATGGGCGCGCCAGAACCACCGACCCCAAGCGCACAAGATCAGTTTGCCAATCAGGTTCGCGTTGCCAATGCCAACGCCGACAGAGCACGGGAACTGCTGCGGCACCCAGACAAGAATATTAGAGCGGCGGCAAAAGACGCGGTGTCGTACTTCGAGACGCAAGCCAAAGAGGCGCAGGAAAGCTTTGACTTTGAAGTCACGGCAGCCGAAGCCGCAGTCGTTGACGAGACCGCGACGGAGGAGCGAATTAGATTGCTAGAGGAGACGGGCGTTCCTCGGGATGAGGCAATATTGCGCGGGCTTGGCGAGGAGGCTGCAAAGTTTGATATCCGTGAAGGTGCTGATGGGTTCTTGTATTACATCGACCCAACAGGAGAAGCCCCGGCTAGGCGCGTCAATCCTGACGTTGAAAGAAAAGAGGATGATACTGCGCTTCTGAGAGAGTACAAAGTTGCCGTAGAGCAGGGATTCCCGGGCACTCTGATAGATTACCAGCAAGCCAAAAAAGGTCGCGGGTTCTCTGTAACAACGCCAGATGGAACGGTTGTTGAATACGGTGGTCCTCAGGCCGGGGATGGTGCCCAGCCTTCATCGCCTGCGGCAATGGTTGCAAGCATTGACGGCATTCTACAAGATCCCGCCCTAGACACCGCGACGGGCATTTTCTCGTTCTTGCAAGCGGTCCCGGGAACGCCGCAAAGGCGATTTGGTGCGAGGGTCGCGCAACTTGAGGGGCAGGCGTTTTTGCAGGCCTTTGAAAGCTTGAAAGGTGCCGGTCAGATTACAGAGATTGAGGGGCAGAAAGCAACGCAGGCGATTGGCAGGCTTGACACCGCGCAAAGCCCGAATGATTACAGGAGCGCCCTTACAGAGCTTAGGGCCCAGTTATCAGCAGCGATGGGTCGCCCACCGGGATGGCTTAATACAGATCAGGGGCAGCAGGTAAATTCTCAGCAATTGGTGGAGGCGCAAACGACAACAGAGCCGCCACGAATTACAACGGATTCAGAATATAATGCGCTGCCCTCGGGGGTTATTTACGTGGCACCGGATGGCGTTAAGCGGAGGAAGCAGTAAATGGCAGGTTGGCAAGATGACCCCGTTGTTGGGGAAGCCGTCCCTCAGTGGATGAGTGATCCGGTTCTATCCGACGGCGCGCAACAGGCTGCGCTTGACCGTGGCCTCGGGGATATTCTTTATGAAAACATCATCGGGCGGGGTGAAGTGGATACCCCTGGGGAACGGTTCGGCCAAGCAATAGGGGATGTTGCGAGGGCTGGCGCGGCTGGTGTCGCGCGCGGAGCAGCGGCGCTTGCGGACATTCCGGGTGATGTTGCACGCGCAACTGGCGGAATTATCGAAAGGGGTGCCACTGCGGCTGGTGTGGACCCCGCGTTTGCTGAGGGTCTAGGGTTGGGGGTGGCGGGCGGCGTTCCCCCTTCTGGGCGGGAAGCTGTAGCGGAATTAACTGGTGGCGCGACCGAGTTTCGCGGGGAAACGACCCCCGGCCAGTTTGCCGGAACCGTTGGTGAATTCCTGCCAGGTGCCGCAGTTTTTGGGGGAGTTAGCCCATCAAACCTTTTGAGGTTTGGTGTCGCCCCCGGAGTGGCAAGTGAGGCGGCGGGGCAGGCTACAGAGGGGACGCAGCTAGAGCCTATCATGAGAACAGTTGCGGCCCTAGCGACGCCCGCGATCCTTTCCAAGCGCCCTGAACTTTTTTCACAAGCCATCAAGGGTGCCGACCCTGAACGGATCAGCCAAGCAAATACGCTTGTCCGCTTTGGCGTGAAGCCAACGGCGGGGCAGGCTACAGGATTTGGCGCGCTGCAAAAGGCTGAGGGCACCTTGGCTCCGACTGCGAAGCAGATTGACGATTTCACCGCAGCGGCAATGAAAGCAATTGGGTCGAAGGCAAAGCGCGCGACCCCACAGGCCCTGTCTGGCGCTGAGTCCCGGATCGTCAAGAAAATGCAGGACGCGCTTAAGGGGGCTAATGTTTCGGCAACCGCCGATGATGGGACGTCGGCAATGCGGATAGCTTCTGATTATGCAGAACGAGTGCCGCAGGGTAGCCTTATCCCCCGAATTCGGGGGATTTCCAACGAAATAGTTGACACGGCAACAGACCCAAAATTGCGAACAATCCCCCTGTCCAGAATTCGAAATTGGCGTACAGATGTGGGTAAATATTCTGTATCCCCAGATCAGGCGACTAGGGACGCGGCGCACAGCCTGAGGTCAATATTGGATGGCATGACTGATAGGGCGTTACTGGCTGCAAACCGCCCTGAGGCATTGAGTGCCCTTAGGGCGTCTAGGACAGAATACCGGAACTTACTGGCGATTAAGGACGCGGCGGCAAAGGCCGGAGAGGGCGCGGCGGTAGGGCAGATTTCCCCCGCGCGATTGCGTGGGGCTGTCGTTAGAACGCAGGGTAAGGGGCAGTATGTCACTGGTCGCGGAACAGACCTCGCATCATTGGCGAGGGCGGGTGAAGCCGTTCTATCCCCGGCTGCGACAGTAGCGCCCGGCGCGGAGCGGGCAATCGCTGGTCAGGTGCAGGCAGGATTGGCCGGTGCGGGGTATCTTGCTGGCGGAGTTCCGGCTGCTGCTGCCGGGGCCGCTGCGCCTATCATTGGTCGCGGCTTGGTGCGAACGCCCGGTGTTCAGGCGGCTATAGCTGACCCGCTTACCCCGGCGCTGGGGGGTGCGCGCGTCATTCCGGGTCTGTCCGTTCCGGAAGATGTTGATCGCAGTCGGTAATTGTGATTTACTTACTTCCCAAGCATAAAGCTTTCAAATCGAAGGGTTCAGGAATGCGTCAGGTTATGTTCGAGAGCGCGATAGGGCTAGTGGGGATGGCGATTCTTGCGCCTGTATGTTTTGTTGGGGTGACGATAATCATCCATTTTGTGTCTTTAATTTAAAAGACGTCGCCTTAGTGGCGGAAACGACATAATTGATTGCAGACTTCCTGCGTAGTATACTTTGTTTGTAAAGTATGAGCAGGGACGCAGTAAATGCCAGCAGTCATAAACGAAGCGACGCAATATCTTTCCACCGCTGGAAAGCCACTTGTTGGCGGTAGAATTTATATCGGTGAAGTGAATGCCGACCCGGTTGCGAACCCGCAAACGATTTATTCCGACCGCGCCTTGTCCGTGGTCCTTGCAAACCCGCAGGTTATTGACGCCACAGGACGCGCATCAAACAAGATTTGGGTTTCCGGTAGATACTCAATTCAGGTGAACGACATCAACGGCGTGCAGGTGTTTCAGGACCTCGACGCCGGGGATTTGGACACTGTGGGGAATTTGGTTGAGAACATCATAGGCGGAAACACCATAACGGGAACCTCGGATGGTGTTTTCGAGTACATCAACGGCCAGAGCTACAGGTTTACGGCGGCTCAGGGCAGCACGGGCGACGTAACGCTGAACATTAACGGCATCGGCGCGCGGCCTGTCGTTAAAAACAATCGCTATGAACTTCCCCCGGGTGAGATTCTGGCCGGGGACGTTGTTAACCTTACCTACAACGAAGCGAGAGATGTATTTTCGATCACCAACCCAAACGTTACGCAGGTTCAGAGTCGGTCAGTATCATCCGACAGCACCGTCACAAGCCGGGACCACGGAAACCTGATTGAGGTAACATCTGACGCGACCCTTGCAATTGCGCCTGTATCCAACTTGCGACCGGGGTTTGTGTTCAAGGTTAAGGGGCGTGGAGCGCGGGCCATCGTAAACCCGGACGGCGCGACGCTGATTGACGGGCGGACGGTTCTGGTTGTCAATGATGGATACACGGCGGAAGTCACCTACAACGGGTCGACGTTTGAAACCGTTCTTTCCGCACCCGTCGCGCAGCGCGGGCATCTTATCGGGCTTGATATTTCGAATAATGCGGCTGAGGCAACAAGAAATATTGATTTCGCTCCGGGCGAGTGCGCATCTGACGACGCAAGATTGTCTGATGTTGATTTGATGGTTTTGGGGGCGACCATAACAAAGAGCATCGACGCCGCATGGGTGGAAGGCAGTGGGAACGGTGGTCTTGATGCCGGTTCTCTTACTTTCGGTTGGTATCACTGTTTTATCATCAGCAGCAGCACTACGGGAAATATTGATGCGCTTTTCTCTCTTAGCGCTGAAAACCCAACCTTGCCAGTCGGCTACGACAAAAAGCGGCGAATTGGGTCTATTAGAAATGCAGGAATACCCGCTTCAATTGTTGGGTTCCACCAGTCCGGCGATGTGTTCACCCTCAATAGCCGGACGAATGACATTGACATCACTACAACAAACGATAATGCGGCTACGGTTGTGGTGACAACGCCGCTTGGCGTCGTGACGGAGTGGCGCGGGGCTGTATCTATACTCGACAGCAGTTCAAACAACAACCGCCGCGCGGTTGTTTATCCAACCGCATCAACTGTCACGCCTGGCCTAACGATGCAAAACGCACAAGTGGCGATGCGCGGCAACGCGGACGCCGCCACCGACTCATCTGAGGTTAATGTTATGACCGACACGCAATCTCAGGTGAGGTACAGGTGCAGCAACGGAACGGATTTCTCAATGACGACATTGGGATGGCGCGACCAGAGGGGCCGGGTAACTTGACCTTAACAGCGGAGGCATTCCCAGATGAGTTATGAGCCAGACGAGAAAGTCGCGTTTATAGTGATCCACTACAGCGCGACCCCGGTTGAAAAGGATTACCCTGTCGAGGCTATAGACGCGATGCACAGGCGGCGCGGGTTTCGGGAGATCGGTTATCACTACTATATCCGGAAAAACGGGACGGTCGAAACTGGCCGAGACCTAAGTCAGCCCGGAAGGTTTGAGGTCGGGGCGCACTCCAAGGGCGAAAACCACATCAGCATCGGTATTTGTTACGAGGGCGGCGTTACGCTTGCGTCTCCGAACGCTGGGTTCGACAGCAGAACCCCGGAGCAAACACGGGCTATGATTCGACTAATTGACGAAATGCAGGCAAGATTTCCCCGCGCTGTGGTGCGGGGGCATAAAGAAATGCCCGGTGCCGCCACGCAATGCCCGGGCTTTCTGGCGTCTGAATGGTGGTCGGGGGTGGTGGCGCAGCGCGCAAAGCCAAGGGGTGGCTTGGCGGCTCTATTTTCGGCCATTCTGCGTGTTTTGAGGAGGGGATAGGGCGATGGATTACGCGCCAATAGTTCGGATTTTCTTTCGGTATGTGGCTGGGGGTGTTTTTGCGGGGTCAGGAAAGATTGGTGAGGCGCTCGCGGCTGACCCGGATCTAATTGCGGTCGGCTGTCTTGTCGTTTCTGCACTGGTTGAGGGCGCTTATCTACTAGCCAAGAAAAAAGGCTGGGCCTTATGACCCGGTATCTTATCGGGGTTCTGGCTGTGGCCGCCTTGGCGCTTGGCGGTTGGGCGTGGGTTCAGTCCGGTTTGATCAGCCGGATAAGGGCCGAAAATGCGTCTTTGCGGGCGTCGGTTGCATCGTATGAAATGGAACGGAACCTTGCCCGCGAGGCGCAAGAAGTCGCGGAAGCCCGCGCCCGGGCCGTCGAAGATATGGCGCGAGAATATGATGAACTGAGGGAAGGTGTTTTGAGAAATGGCGAAGACACTGTTTTGCCTTATTGGCTGCGTGATCTTATTGTCCGGCTGCCTAGGGAATAACACGGTAAAGCTAATTTCCCCCGCGATCCCGGCGGAATTGCTACAGCCTGTCCCGAGACCTGATCGACAGGTTACAACGCTGCGTGACGCGGGCCTTTTGGTTCTGGACTATGATGAGGCATTGAGCGACGCAAACAGCAAAATCAAAGCAACGTCAGAAATCATCGAAAGGTTCAAAAATCGGCTTTAGGCACATTTTAAAGCCGTATCGTTTAACGAAAGTTGTTACTGCTGATAATTTTCGTTAGAATAAATCAGGGCTGCGATTTGTGTAGGTCAAACCACAGCCCCTAATCACCATCCAACGCGTGACCGAAGGAGGGCAATTGCTTAATAATTAGGGGCACGCTTCGGGCATGGCAACAGTAGACATAAAGCTAACGCAAGTCTGGCAACTTGCTCACAGCGCAACCGCTGAAAACACAAACGTCGTTCTGACACCTCATGGCAAAGACATTGATTGGGCGACCGGGACCTCGATACCGGACGAAAGTTTGCTTGGCCACAATCTAAGCCAAATGGGCATGATCAATGAGAACTATCGCGACAGGGGCTTTGTCCTGCAGGATGGCGAAAGCCTATACATTCGCGGTTCTGCGGGCATTATTGTTTCTATGACGGTTACGGGCTAAGGGGCGGCGACATGGTTCAGATTACCGAAGCATTATCAGGCGGCGGTGCCTCTTTCGTACTGGGGCAAGTGCACAATATCTTTGGGACTACTAGCGGGGATGCGGATGAAACCCCGCTTTCGGTTTTGCCTGCTGCCAGTAGATCGGCGGCGGAAACCTTACGGGATACGTATGCGGGGGATAATCCAACGTGGTTGGCCTCGTATGACGCCAGCCCCTCTCGGAATATTCGATTGTATTATGTCGATTCGGGCAACGCTATTATCCTCCATCAAGTTAGGGTCGGAGGCGCATGGGCCAGCAACGGGTCTGTTGTAGGGGTCGAGGGCCTGCCGGGGTCGGGTACGGATTTCAGCCTAATCACTGAAAACCACATCCCAGCTATTGGCAGCGCGCCCGATAAACTGCCTTTCGACAGTGGCATGTCTGTCCTACCGAACGGGGATTTCGTTACCGAGGCCTCTATTCAGGCCGGTCCGGGCTCTATTAGGCTGGGGTCTCGCTTCACACTGTCCAATGGGGTTAACGCGCTTATACTGGATACAGGCGGCGGCACACGCGCGCTGGTGTCTTCGCTGCCGTTTGACGATGCGGGAACTAGTACGCCTTTCTACTACCAACTGGGGGCGGAGCAGGAGCTAGACGTTAACAGTGCTAATACGCAGGATATCCCCGCGCCCTTTTCGTTTGCCTATACTACCGTGGGAAATAACCTAACCGTAGATTTTTCGATCATCCCAGCAGAGGCGGGGGACTTGACAGTAACCTTGCACGAGGGAACGGATGATACAGGGCCAGTAGTATACCGCGAACAGAAAACTTTTGCCGCCGGGGATGTTGGGAATATCACTCGTTTCGACGTGGGCAATCCGCAACTGTATCCTACGGGCACTCCGATATTCGCGGTGTTTAGTGGCATTCAACTCCGCGGGGGGCCTGCGGTTGCGGCGGACGTGGTTCCTGAGGGAACGACTACTATCTTCTTCCGCGCCTTCGTCCACCCGTATACGCAAGTGGAGTTTGCAGACGCAAACGACATAGCTACACTGCAAGCGGCAATCAACACTATGCAAACTGCTGTGGCTACGGCTACGCAGGCTGAGGCCGAGGCGGGTACAGAAACTGCTGTACGACTGTGGTCGCCCCTGCGCGTATCCCAAGCCATTGCCGCGTTAGAACGCACCGAGGAGGAAGTGCAGGATGTTGTCGGCGCGATGACA
The DNA here is from genome assembly GCA_031762815.1 of Tylodina fungina. NCBI lineage: Eukaryota > Metazoa > Mollusca > Gastropoda > Umbraculida > Tylodinidae > Tylodina > Tylodina fungina. The sequence continues at coordinate 6,663 of JAUEKS010352476.1, read as the reverse complement.
ACCGGCAACACTGAAACCGGGATCGACGTAGCGTATCAGGACACCGACGGCACCCTTGATTTCTCTGTACATGGTAAGCTGGCAGATTTCGAGGTTACAACCGCCGAAGGGGTGCCGATAGATAGCTTTCTTGAATACGCCTCTCTGGCAGGTACACATTCGTTTACAGTAAACGCTACGAATGTTGGAAATATCTCAAGTCTGGTGTTGAACTTGAACGGCGAGCCGCTGCCGATCACCGGCACCATTAGCTCTGAGGGCTTCAATCAACTATCGTTTTCGGTAACAGAAGTACAAGCGGAGGCGGTCAGGGAAAATTCTCAAACGCCCCGGTTTGAGTTGACGTACATTCCGTTCACAGGGCAAGTATCGCAATCGTTGCGACGGTATATCGGGATTGAGGGCTTCCTGTTCAACTTCCCTACGGCCACCCGCACACAGAACAGCAGTGTCAATTTTGCGACTCCGGCAGTTTTCAATGTGTCCGTTAATCGGATCATCCAGAATACGGGAAATTCAAACGTCACATATACCATGCCTCCACACAACTCATCGGTATGGACGCCTATTGGCGTTCTGAACCAAGTTATTGGGGCGGCAAATCTGTCCATGCAGGCGGGCGCGACGGTTACTGTGCAAGTCGCGTCTGGATCGAGCGACTTCTTTGAGTTGCTTGATGGAACAACAGTTACCAGTGTTACAATCCCCATGGGCGGCAGAGGTATTGCGTTGTTCCGCGACGCGGAAAGCCCCGGGCGCTACCATCTGCGAAACCTACCCGCCCAATCGCCGCAAGACTCCGGTAAATCAGGCGGTGAGATAGTGAACCAGCGGGCTACCCTTTTGGGCACCCCTGTCCTGAGCTATTCAACCACTCCGTTGCCGCCCGGTACGCCCGTGTTTGTGCAGGAGGGGGATCAAGGGTTGGTGTTCGACCTAACGCCCAGCGCGATTTCATCAGCCAACACCTTGCACGGGTTTGTGCCAAATCACGGCGTAGATGCTAGTGACGGGACTACCCCCGTTGAGTTCGTCCCCATTCTACAGGGCGATATCAATGGAATGACCTTGACCGGGCCGATATCGCCCCTTCCCGCAGGTCTGGCTGTGTACTTGGACAGAACAGCAGGCGGCGGGTTTGCCATCCTCGCAAACCCCGGTGCGATAAACAACTTGCAGGGCGAGTGTGGGCGCATACTGGTACATGAGGCGGGGGACAACTACACCGTTCACCTGAGTGCGCTTGATTTTGCCCACTCGTGGACATACCGCCAGATTGAAGCATTGCCGCGCATTGATGATGCAGGAACTGGTACCGATGATCTGTGGTCAGCGGATAAACTTCAGGGGATTAAAAACGACGTTGACACCGTGGCGGTGGTTAATCCCACCACGATAGCGGCTAGAGACGCTCGGCGGAAAACCTATACCCTGTCACTGGTGACGCCATTGCACGTGTTTTCACCTGCAAACACTGCCCACATACTCGCTTATGGCTTTGACATTGTTACCGCCGCGTATAATCCTGCGACGGCTCTGCACGAGTTCCAGTTTGAAATAGACGCAGCAACAGCACAAGCATACCTAGACAACGATCACCTTGAAGCCGGTAGTTTTTTCGAGCTAGAGGTACTTTTGCGAACTGGGACAAACGGGCCTGTAACGTATCGTAAGACCGTTCAGGTTCCCGTGTTGCGGGAAGGCCCGGTCGAACACACTGGGCAAGGTCAAGGCGTAAACACATGGAACTATACGGTCACAGGGCAGGTGGGTGAAATCTGGATTGGGGCATTGGGCGGCGGTGCGAACAATGGTGCGGCTAATGTGCTGTTCGGATCGTGGTATCCGATTGGGCTGTTTTCCTCGACTGCCCGACTGATAAGCATTGCGCACGCAGACCCGAACGGGGCAGCCAACCCCGACAGTCAATCGCTCGGGGCCAGCGCTACGCTTTCAAGCACGGGGGTGCTTACCCTTGCGAACACTGGTTGGCGAAACGCCGGAACCGCGCCGATTGTGTATGCCAGATAGCAAAGGAGCGTAAGTTGAGAAACTTGTTTGAGCCAGATGATTTTGAGGGGCGTCCTTATGTCGGGGGCATGAACCAGGCGCTGCACTTTGTATTCGGTGCTGCGCTGTTGGGCGCTTTTCACTTTCTATTTTCGTTACCAATGTTCTGGGCAATCGTGTCATCCGGTGCGTTGGTTGTGATTTTAGAGGGCTGGCAACTTAAAGAGCGCGGGGCAAAACTTTCTGACTATGCCTTTGATTTGCTCTATTGGCTGTCCGGCGTTGCGTGTTGGGCTTCCGCGATCATATGGGGCTTTGCCGAAGGTTTGATCGAAATCGCGCCCGTCGCTCCGTTGTTCGTCTGGTTGATAGAATACACAAGGTTGAGCGCAAAAGGCTATGATCGATAGAAACGTCGCCGCACCGGCGAGCCGAAGCCTAAAAGAATACGGCGCAACTCAGCGAACGATTATGCTTTTGAACTTGCTGACTGGGGTCGTTATTTGGTCGGTCGCCAGACTCATGGAGGGTGATTTGGCGGCAGAAGAGAGTTACGGAAGCTTCATTAATTCTCTGCACGCGGAATGGTGGGCGATTCCGCTGACTATCGGGTCAACAATTCACATTGTCGGACAAGTTGTGAACGGAGATTCGCGCCTTAAACAATGGGTGACGCCCCTTTGGCGTTTAATCGGTTCTATACTTGCGACAATGGTCATGATGACATTTGCAGGTGGTTGCATTTACGGTTTTTCCGAAGGCGTACCGCTCGAATTGTTTGTTCTGGTGCAAACGGCGCAATCGTTTGCATTTGGTTTGTTAGGGCTATGGTTTTGCATAATGGCGGCGTCAGACTTCGAGGCAGGACTAAAGAATGAGCGCATCAGATCTTAAGGCAATGGTTGAAGCGCTTGGCCTTCCCGCTGCGGTTATAGTTTTCGTTTGGTTCCTGTTGCTGAAAAACGGCGGCCTGAAAACGATATTTCGCGATGAGCTACGCGAAGAAATTCAGGAGCTTAAAAACGCAGTCAGAGACCTTTCGACAGAAGTCCACCAAATGTCAAAAGAACTCGCATTCTTGCAAGGGAAGTCCGAGAAGGATTAAGGGCAAACAATGCTTCGGCACCATTCCAATACCGAAGTCTTTGATTTTTGGAATTCTTCAAAGCCCATTGCCTTGACCGATTGGCTTTCCGGCGTGTAGCAGCGCGCCACGTTACCCTTAACGTCTGTTACAGCGTATCCATGCGACCGGGTAGCCAAGCGCGAAAGCAGCGCAGCGGCCCGCTCCGCCGCGTCAGGATCGGCGCAAGTGATCATTTCGGCGTCGTAGTACCCGCAGGCAAGTAAGCCGTGCTTGCGGAACGTCTCATGTGTTGCCGCGTATGGCATGTCTTGCAAGTGTTCTGGTATGTTTTCCCAAAGCTCTTTAATTTCGGCGAACTGATGGCGATGAGACCTCATGGATCTGTCGCGCAAGAGTTCTATACCTAAGAATTCGCCGCCATCCAGCTTGGCCGCCTTTTCGATTGCGACGTTTCCCGCCGGGTGAAATGCGGACCCATCCCAGCGGACCCGCAAGATGTTCTTGTTTTCGTCACTCATCACAAACCCCTAAACAACCAAAGCAGGATTAGCTTTATCATTTCCCACATGGCTTATCCAAACAACAACGGCAGATATAAGCCGCCATAAACGATTGCGCCGCAACCGATCAGAACAAGCGCATCTGTGATAATGTCTTTCATTTCCAGCCCTCCTTTATCGCTCGAATGTCGGCACAGATAGTTGACTGGTTTTCGCCCATCTCTCTGGATATCTCCGCCCCGCTCAGTCCTCGCTTCATGTGCTCAGCGACTTTTGAACGACGTTCTTTGACGCGCATTTTAGAGCCAAACCGTGCTCCGGTTGCGCCAAGGCGCGCATTGCACGCCTCAGCATCGGCCAGCATGTCGACCAGTGTAAGCAGCCTATTCATTGTCTGCACCGTATGGGATATCATCGGGAACGTCTTGCCCGGGCTGGGAAATCGTAGCCAGATGCTCTTTCCGAATTGACCTAATTTCGTTTTGCATTGGCTCAGGCAATTGCTTGTAATCCAGTTTGAATGCCGGATTTGAAAACAGTGTCGTCAAGTCGGCTTCGGTCCTCTGGCTGTGTATTGCCGCCTTCATGCCATCACGCCTATCAGCCGGATATTGTCCGGGGTCGCCTGAGGTTTCTGGCGGGGCGTCTGAGCCCGTGGCAGGCGCTTCCTTGGGCTTTTCCGTTACTTCGGGTTCCCGATCCTCCGAAACGTGCAATTCACCCTTGTGCCACAGGTCCAGCGCGGCACCAAAGCGCATTCCAGCATTCCGAAGCGCGTCGCCGATCACTTCTTTCACAGCGTTGCCGCCGCTCTTGCCGGGCGCGTCGCCGTATCCAAGGCGCGTAACGCCGCAAACAGTTAGCTTAATCCAAAGCCCACCGTTCTGGTCCCTTACGGGTCTGCCTTGTTCATCGGGATAAGCTGGCTCCCAATTCCAAGCCGGGTCACAATCAAGAAGCCGGTCGGTTAGCGCTGCATGCCCGACGTAATCCAAATGCTGAACGTCCTTGTGATGCCATTGGCCGCAAAGATTACAACGAATACCAAGATTCCAATCAGACCTTAACGCTTCGGTTTGCTTTTTGGTTGGATTCGGGCGCTTCGATATGGCATTCGCGGGGAATGGTTCGCGCATAAGCTGCAAGCCGGTAGGTTTCTCTTCCTGCTCTTTTTCGGGGTTTTCTTTTTTACCGGCCATCAGAATGCCTCTTTCGTTTTCCAGGAGCGAACGCCATCAAGATCTTTGTTGCGATGGTTTTCTTTCGCGTATTCCGTCGCGAATGCCGCAAGTGCTTCCTTGTCGTTCCTCGCAATCCAATTGATCAAGCCGCCCATGTCATAAACTTCGAAATGGTGGGCATGTCGCATGCCTTTGACCGTTTCATTTTTCGTGGCGCTCTCCTGCCTTTTGGCGTCCTGTGCGCGCTCTTTAGCGGCTTCGGCTTCTCGTTGCGCCCCAAGGTCTGCGGCATTCGCTTCGGCGGCGGCGGCCAACTTGGCGGCCTCGGCTTCGGCTGCGCGCTGCGCTTCATATGCCGCGCGTTTTTTCGCCTCTTTTTCGTCTGAAAGCTTTTTCTTGAACGGTGCAACCGCAGCAATCAAAGCTTTTTTGATGCGCTCAAGATCATCAGCGGTAGGCTTGAACTTTCCGTTCGCGTCCTGCCATGCCTTGTGCAGGGGCGCTGTTTTCTCTTTACGCGCAGCTTCTAGATCCTTGATTGCCGACTTGATATCTTTCGTCAGAGTTTCGACCGCTTTTAACTGGTCTTTGCTCGTGACGGTTTCGCCGTCGCACCAATTTTCAGCTTCTTCGATCGCGTCCGCGTAGGCGGCGGTAACGGCGTCAATTGCGTCGTCAATCGTGCTTGGCGGGTTGTTGTGTCCCATTTCTGGCGTGGTCATGATTTTCCCTTTCTGTCGGTTGGTGCGGACAGATTATAGGCGTCGGTTCATGTTGTCAATCAGGGATTGTTATCTTGCCGTCGTTTAACTGGATAACCAGTGTTTCCCCCATTGCTCTAAGCATATCCTCTGGCGTTGCGTCTGGATGGTGGCGCTCTTGTTTTTCGTGGCATAGGTCGCAGGCGAACGCGCCCAACAGGTCGACGGGCTTTTGACCCGCCCCAGACCAACCGAACCGGCGATAGTGCACGAGTACGGTATAGTCTGGATCGTGACGGCATCCCGGTAGTCGCAACGCGCAATGCTTTCCCTCTGCGTTTTCGCGCAGAGGGTGCTTTTCTTCGGCCTTCTTATTGCTAACCGTATTCATGGGCTTGCGCTTTGATTTGAACGGCGTTCGATTCAGCGGCTTATTTCTCTTTAGCATCGCGCTCCCAATCTGGCTTTGGCAACGTTACTGGCGTTTTGCGGCTGTTGTCGCTGTTGCTTTGAGCCGCCGACATGATTGACTTGCGCGTTTGCGCATTGTGTCTGGGTTTGTTCAGATGATGCGGGATATTGTATCCGGGTCTGCGCTCCATAACTCATCCCTTTTCCGGTAAAGCGGGGGTATAGACACCACCCCCGTTCTCGAACGTGACGTTCTCGACCATCGTGGTCAGGCTGGGCAGATTGACGTAACCCCCGTTCTCGAACGTCACGCCCTCGGGCAGCGTGGTCAGGCGGTGCAGAAAGACGCTGCCCCCGTTCTCGAACGTTACGCCCTCGGGCAGCGTGGTCAGGCGGCGCAGATCGACGCGACCCCCGTTCTGGAACGTTACGCCCTCGGGCAGCGTGGTCAGGCGGGACAGATAGACGCTGCCCCCGTTCTCGAACGTGACGCCCTCGGGCAGCGTGGTCAGGCTGTCCAGATAGACGCTGCCCCCGTTCTGGAACGTTACGCCCTCGGGCAGCGTGGTCAGGCTGTCCAGATAGACGTGACCCCCGTTCTCGAACGTCACGCCCTCGGGCAGCGTGGTCAGGCTGCGCAGATAGACACCACCCTCGTTCTCGAACGTGACGCCCTCGGGCAGCGTGGTCAGGCGGGACAGATCGACGTGACCCCCGTTCTCGACGGTTCCGCCCTCGGGCCGCGTGGTCACGCTGTCCAGATAGACGCCACC
>JAUEKS010352366.1:0-11736 GCA_031762815.1 Tylodina fungina | reverse complement strand
TATGGGATGTAGCCAGAGCTATAGGATGTAGCCAGAGATATGGAATGTAGCCAGAGCTATGGGATGTAGCCAGAGCTCTGGGATGTAGCCAGAGCTATGGGATGTAGCCAGAGCTATGGGATGTAGCCAGAGCTATAGGATGTAGCCAGAGATATGGAATGTAGCCAGAGCTATGGGATGTAGCCAGAGCTCTGGGATGTAGCCAGAGCTATGGGATGTAGCCAGAGCTATGGGATGTAGCCAGAGCTATAGGATGTAGCCAGAGATATGGAATGTAGCCAGAGCTATGGGATGTAGCCAGAGCTATGGGATGTAGCCAGAGCTATGGGATGTAGCCAGAGCTATGGGATGTAGCCAGAGATATGAGATGTAGCCAGAGCTATGAGATGTAGCTACTGAGCCCTGAGAATATGAGATGCAGCCGCTGAGTCATAGAATGTGTAGCCACTGTGCAAGTGATGAAATAAATCATCAATCCAACGGGGTGAAATAATAATAATAACACTACACTAAGATTCTCCTGAGCTCCTGTACTTAGAGGATAGAATTCGATGTTATTATCTTTAACTTGTTTCTGACAAATCATCATTCTGAAAACCCAGTGAATATATTTAATCTTGTCATGATGACTCAGACCGTTGTTGCTAACACTAGATTGTTATTGTGTAACTATATTTTTGTTGCATACCGGTAACTATGTTATAATATAACATAACTAAGACTGTTGCGTAAACTTAGGTTTGATTAACTCCCCATGCTGACTCCTGTTAATGAGTTTGTTGTTGATGCTGTTATTAGCAAAATTTGTATTACGGTACTTTCTTATTTGTCACATGTGTTCCTGAATTTTTATTTTTATTTCTTTGTTTTATGGGGGTTATGGGATTTTTTTTGTTTTTTGTTTGTTTTTTTTTAAACGGGTTGGGGGGTGGCTGTGCTATAGAATATGATACCCTTGTTTGCATTGTAATATAGAGGCAGCATAAATTATTACATGTTCCTATTCATCCCCGTGCTTAGCCAACTTTTAGTATTTTTCACCTTTTTGTTATATATCTATCTGGGTATCACATTTCACGCATTCATGTACCTGTGCATGAATATTACATCTGACTTGGAATAAAAAAATTATGGTTTCCCACAATTTTTTAACACTTTTCATTGTTCATAGGTTTGTAATTTTTATCTAAAGCCCCTGCATTTTGAAATGGGTTTGCTATGGAAACATCAGAAAAGTTGAGCCATACATGTGCGCGCTGATCTGTTGTGGCACAATACTAACCCATCACATCTACTGGGTCACATATATGTTACAGACACCACCAGTCGCATCAAACACTGATTACATTACAGTGGAGTCCACTTATAACGACAACTGTAATAACGAGAACTCTGAAGTAACGAGACATTTTTCAATCCCAGTTTTTAATCCTTCTTTCTCTTTAGAATAAACCATTAGGTTTAACGAGAGTTTGTGGATAACCATCAAGGTAATAACGAGAGATTTTCTTTCCTTCCTCCTGGTCACAAAGTTTCTCACCACTCGCCCCACCCCACCTCATTGTACACTTACCGCCAGTAGGCGTACATCTCGTGCTGGCCGGTAACAAAGAAAAAAAAAAGAACCGACGAAAGACGCGTCCTCTCCCCCCACTCTCATCATTTTGTTTGACTCGAGTGCACACGGTTCTTGACGTTCTCAAGCTGTGCATTGTATGACCCTAACCCCCACCCACCCACCCAACCATATTATTGCAAGGCGCACAGATAGCTAGATCTCTAGTCATGTGATGATCTGACGGCACATGTGTTGCCGAGCTTGTTAAGTGTTCAGTCTAAATGAAAAATGAGTCTAAGCTTGCTTGCTACAGTGATGACATCGCTAGGCTTATACTTTTAGACTTGGAGAGAGAGACTAGAAAAGAGACTAGAAACAGACTAGATCTAGATCTAGCTAGAAGTCAGTATTAGAGATGGCGTCTAAAAGAAAACGATCGAAGGCACCTGTTTCAAGATTAGAGTAGATCTGTTTCCCTTTATTTCCCCTCATAAAATTGTCATATTTGAGAATAACGAAAACTCGGCAATAGCGAGACAATGTGCCTGAGCTGCCCATTCTCGCTATACCAGAGTTCCACTGTACTTGTTACTAGAGAAAAATCTGTCTACTCGTTGATTCTGTCTCTGGAGCCAGTCATGATTTTTTTCAGTTAACTCTAATTTCAGGGGTCAGCCCGATGCGCCAGTTATTCCTTTATGAATTGCTTACTGAACTGAAGCACAATCAAATTTTGCAGCCAGAACAGGTAGAAAAATGCAGTAGTTGAGTAAAGTTTCATCAAATGTCTTTTCTAAATCTAAGCCATTAGATGAGTACAGCTGTAGAATTTACTGACGAAAAGGTTTTCTGGTTCTAAGTAGGTAGGCCTATCTTGACACTTAACCACCTAATTTGATTCCTGAACGATTCCTGAATTATAAGTCAAGAAATGTAGTACTCGTTCAAGTCTGCTTCTGATTCTTCTACTACAACCCGTAAGAAATCCTTGCCTAACAGAAGGAAGAGACGTAGCAACTGGTCCAATGTTGCCACCTAGCTAGACCTCTATGTTGCCCTTCATCTAAGGTTAGGGCTAGGTCTAGACTGTTGAGTGTCTGCATCATTAGATTCAAGAAAAATAGCACCGAAGGCCTCAAAATTTTCAAAGTCCTCAAAATTGTAAGTATCCAGACCTGCCACAGTATTTTAAGCAAAACCAGGATACCCAGTCAAAAAAATCAGTACTTGAGAAAAAAAAATCAGGATCAACTAATACAATGAAGAATACAATTTTTTTTTAAATCAGTATTTTTACAATTAATGCTAAAACAAATCAAGATATCTGCTTTATACGACTAATAAAAAAAAATCAGGATATACTGATTAAATCAGGATAAATACAGAGTATAATCATTGCCGCAAATTGAATAGTGCAATATTTCAAGAGCCAAATTTTACTGAACATTTTTTCCAAATCAACCAATATCTGACACTGATCGATATACTGATAGTTAAGGGGGATGTTATAAAGGAAAGGATCTGAAAGTTATATGAAACAAATATGTAAAATTGAATAGTCAAGTGTATTTGAACTCTTAAGTTTGGAACTTTCTGATTGATTTAGCATAATGAAAACAGCCAACCCTGAGACCATAGTGAAGTGATAATCACAGCCTTGTTAGCGACAACTTTGAGGCTGCGTGTAGGATTACAAGCAGCCAGTGTGAGGTCAACATAACATTAGCGGGTAAACTACACACAAGATGATAAAATGTCAAACTGTGCGGCATACAAAAGCGGTGCGGTTGTGTTATGGTTCATCGGTTAATTTGTTAGTGTATAGTCCACACTTAAAAACACTGCCATGCAAAAAAGCAACGACTTCAACAACATAAGCCATATGCAGACTTGCCAACCATCCAAATTCTTTTTTCATATTTTCTCCCCAAATGAGACAAATTTTCCCATATTTTCAAAGACCAAATCATATTTTTTAATGTGTCTAATAAAATCTAATAATCCATAAGAACCTAGGTCTAGCCTAAGAATAAGAATGACCAAAGCGAGGTCTTAGTCTAGCCTACTAGTCTACCTCGGCTTATCCGCCATTGGGGAGAATCTGTATGCTCGCTCGTGATTTGCCGTACTCGCAAAATTATATTTTTTCTTTTTTTTTAATCGGCGGTCTTTATAATTTAATGCGTATTTCAACTTGTGCTCACATATTCGCGTATTGACGACCATAATGCGTATAAAAATACACAAAATCATATTGGTTGGCAAGTCTGTGGTAGGAGCACAGCAAATCACACAAGCCACTTCCCTCAATTCAAACCTGGTGGTGTTTAAATCGGCCTCATATTACAAGTTACGTTACAGTTTATATCTTGTCATATTATATTTGCAAACATAATTTTTACACTACAAAATTTCTAGATTATATCTAACTAATGTGTTCTACTCATATAGCTGTTGCTGGAGAATTAGACCTACACATTGTGTCAAATGTGTAATAAACCTAACTGCAGCTCCTGCTCCCACAACTAATTTACCACATAATCCTCTATTGTAAATCTATAATATACCCAGCAGCAAAATTCGCATATTGCCAGCCGAACGCCCCAATCACATCAGGCAATGTGATCCACCCAAATGCTGGTGTTCACCAAAATCCACCCATTGGATCCCCATTTCAATCTTTCCAATTACATCTCTCAGTGCACTCAAGCACAGGTCTTAACATCTGGTACTTGAACAATGTTACCATCAGAAGCCCTCTGGATAAAACACTGAATGACCTTGCTTACAAAGTTCTGAAGTTGGCTCCACTACTGTACTTGACCTTGACATTATGTCAGCCAACCGAAAGCAATTAACATTTCAATGCCAGATGTAGACTTTCACAGCGCTGCCAGGAACATATCCAGTCTACTCTCAGTGACATGTGTATGCAGGTAACTCTGATGGATGAAATCAATCTCTGTACCCCTCATCCCAATATGGCAACAAGGAGTGCCCAACAGAAGAAACTGTTACACAATAAACAGACAAGCATCCTCCCAGATAACCTTCATCTATGCCCGTCTGGTTTATAAGCATGTCTCCTCAAAAACTGCCTAATCTTAGGCTTTGTAAACATTGATGAGTGCCCCATGCGACACTGAAGATAGCCTTCATGGAGTCGATGACATGATCTTCTGACATTCACTTAGGTCAATCGATCAATAAAATCCTTTCCTTCTTTACATCTCCAGATTCTCTGCGGATAACCAGATACAAGCAATACGGTTGGCGGCATTATAAGGAGATTTTCCTCTCCCTATGACCAACTGGATGATTCCATTTCAATCTTCAACTCGAATCAGTTGATTATCATTTTGCTGTGCCTGGTGAAACCTGGTTCCTTCTCCATTGACCATATATCCCGATTAGTATTGCTCAGCGCATCAGCTTGCAAGTACTAGTGTGCATCAATGACAAACAGCCTTAAAAGATGTAAAAAGAGACCTTGATGCAGCCAGCTATCTGTTGTTTTTCAAACCTCTCAGACTAGACGGTGAAGATAGGGAAAGATGTCACAGGATTGGAATGTGGCAAATGGCTTGTTGGGTACACCATCTTGCTGGCACAGAGGCAGACACTGCCCGAGCTTTGTGCCCGCAAGGTCAATGAATGGAAGGCTACTTACTACAAAATATTCCTCTTTCATCATGCAATAACCTCTTCTTCCCTGCAGAGGTGAAGACTTCAGGAGCTCTAGGCACAAAGACAGCTACTTCCTTTGCATGATTGCCCAAAGAGGTGAACCATGCAATGCCAGTTAGACACTGCAGTGATTCTCTCTGGCCATCGCGAGAGGCAACATATTTCAATACTCCACGAATCAATGAAAATCAGCAGCTATATAAATTGTGGCAGAACACATTATTTGTCTCGCAATTGAATAATAAACAGGGGACAAATTGGATTTTAGTTTGGATAGGGATTCAAAGTTTTGTTCTTTCCCTCTAGGGATTTAGCTACTAATACTATCCGGTTAAATTATGTTACACACGCAGCATTTGATATATATATTGAATAACATGAGGGCTATTTCAGTTTCAATGTTTTGCTATAATTTTCAATTTGTTTTGGCTCCTGGGATAACTGGGGTTGGTTTTGTTTCGCTGTGGTATTGAATGCACAATATTAAAAACAACCTTGTTTTATACGTAAAAACAACCTTGTTTTTATACGTAAAAACCTTGTTTTTATACGTTACACAAGTACAGCAATTGTGCCTTTGGTTTGTATGCATTGATCTAACGTCATAACGCTTGAACAACATTCTTCCGACTTCAACACACTCTTTAGGAACTCACTGCATGCAAAGCCAGCAAAATGGAAACCCTCCTGACAGCTCCTTCCTCTCCAATATTTGTTGGACTAGATGCATACAATCCATATTTACACTTACAGATAAGGTTTCTTACAATTCATAAGGCCGGCATTTTGTGTTCATTGAGATCAACACAGCATTCTCATTCTGAATTCTCAAAAGATGAGCAAACAAGCTGACTCTTAATGTTTAAACATTTTTGAGTAGAATACAAATATGCATAATTATACACTTTTAAGAAATCTGGATAGGATCCACATTATTGCTACTCTAATTGATCGAAGGTAAAGGAAATTAAAAGAGTGTCAAGTACTCATATTAGTATTTATTAGTCTATCTAGATCTAGATATTGATTGATGTTTTGTGATCATAAAAAGTCTTTTTGGTAAATATATTTTGGGGGCCCGTCTCACTAACAGCTAAAGAAAAAAGTGTTTTTCGGGTGGACGTATTTTGGTGAGATTTGAACGAATTTGCCCATAAAAACAGTCGCAAGTGAGTCTAAACATGAGAAAATAGGGGCAAGCCCCCCCTAAAATCCCCCTTTACTTCTGACATCACTGCTAGAACTCCTCACCAGGCTTCTTCAGTCAGCCTCGATTTTGCCAGACTTCTTTGCGCTCTCCATGCCAGTCCGACTGAGGTGGATAGAGTAATAATCCATAGGAATAGGCCTACTGCATAGTATTGAAACAAGTAGCCTAGGCCCTACATGTAATAATATGTAGGCCTACCAATATCTCGCACACTCAACATTGAGACAGATTTGAATGTTATATTCGTTACTAACACACCCAAAAATCTGAGAGAACATCGTTTCAACAGTCTACATGAGACGGGCCCCAAAACGCAACAATACCGTCTTTTTTATGGGTAAAAGTACCGAATTACTCCGGTCTTATTAACCGGGTAAATGACGCTTTTACTTTATGGTTTTTGGGTTGTTGAAAACAAATTCACTATTTAAATTCTTCGGAAATTTATTATTTTAAGAGATAATTACTACTTAATTCAGCACTATTTCGCGAAGTAATTTAGCTCGTACTTTGCGCATGCTAACCTACATAGGTGAAACACGTGAAAAATAAAATTTACATGTCACAGCTGACAACCTACATATTTTCCACATGCTAACATGCATGCGCAGGCCGCCTTATGAATAGTGGGGGGGTCCTACGTCGGCTATGATTTTTAATCTAATCTTAATCTATTTCATGCTCATTTCATGGCTTTGGGCGGTTGCTGCGATTGGAATTCTTTTACAGCTATTTCTAGATTTTTTGGAAGAGAGGAGTTTTCTATTGAATTTTTATGTAATCATGGCGTTCTCCCAAGGGGAGTAATTTATCCTAATTATAATCATTTTTGCACTTATAGAGAGAGAGATCATTTGTGGCGTTATCATTCCAGTACACTAATTTGTTTCCAAAACCAAGAAGTGAAAATATTGTTCCTTCTCAGTGTCTGACAGGAAATGGTCGATTTTAGACCATTTAAATTTTCCTGCTTGGAAAATTAGACGTTTTTGTAAACCACTACCTCAGACGCCACTGGGACCACAAAACTGTGAGGGATTGTCTAGGCCTGAGAAATAGTACAAAAGCGTTGACTGACGTTCTTTTGGTAGCAAGGTGACTGAGTAGTTTAAAAACCAGAAAGCTTTAGGGGGGTCAGGGGTAGCATTAGAGATCTACGAAACACTTTATTGTCCGTCGTAAATATAATAGGGGGAGGGTCTTGAGTCAAATCTGGTTGTTTGGTGGGATTGAGTGGGTTTCCAAAGAAGTATTTGTTGTTCCCTTAGATGGGGAAATGGGTGAATGACGAGACGCCGCGACCCTGCTTCCCTCTGATTATGACGTATATCCGCCCAGGCTACGTTATTTACAGTGATGCTTGGGCGGCATAATGACGCCATTTTGTAATTAACCATAGAGAGAATTTTGCTTGAGATCACATTCACACACAAAATATAGAAAGGTTGTAGTTGTGGAGGGATATTAAAGAACATAGTAAGGCCAGGGATTCGTAGCGCTTATCTGCACTAGTACGTTGCTTGATATTTATTTATAACTATGCTGCAGTCTGTAGGCTTTACCCATCTTTGGGTACAAAAGAGCGGCATCCACAGCAGACGGAAGAAGAAGTCAGCGAATCGGAGGATGATCAGGGCTCCCATCAATAAGGTAAGACTTGAAAGAATATTTTTAGGCTTTAAACGGTAAAAATACTAAATTGCGATGGGTTTGAGTGCTAAATTCGTGATCAGCACCCAGCAAAATGGTTAAAAAGCTAGGTATAATAGAATTTACCAGAAAATATGTTGTGAGACTAGTAGTAATTCAGTACTCTATCTTTGGTTGCCGTTGTCTCAGCTGGGCTCCTGAGAATAAGCGATGCACACTGTCGGGTAGCACGCTCGTTAGTGCAGTATGCGTAGGCCAGTTTGTTGCATGACACTTGTAGGCTATGTCTCTGATGACACTCCATAGTTCTCACCTCTCGGTCAACCCCGCTCTATCCACCCACATAAACTGACTACTCGCTCGAGGCAAGAAACTTCAGGACTGCGCATGGTAATCTGTACGGGTGTTGGGGACGGGGACTAAGAGGGAGATCTATAAGCCATCCCATGCTCTGCTCCCATCCCGTCAAGACTACACTCACTCTGTCTTCCCTACGCATCAACAGGGAGGTGGATAGGTGCTGCCTCCACTTCAACCCCCACCACCCCACTGGCCCATACATGGGTTAAATCAGATGATAATAGGAACGAAACAAAAAAAATCGAACTGGTTGAGATGGAACAGGCTGACAATAATGCCCCGATTATTCTCAGCCCAGTTGAGAATCATCACAGCATTTACCTTTTTATTCTGAATTACTAGATCTAGAATCTAGATCTAGATAGGTCTATAGAGAAATCTAAATCTAGAGCTATACTAGAGTCTAGGGAAGGACTTCCGAATGGTCCAACCACTCCCCCTTAGGAAAGGCCTAGATCTAGATCTACTCTGAGGGGCTTTTTTTCGAGGCAGCGTCAATTGACACAAAGTACCTCTGTGTCAATTGACAGTCACTCTGTGTCAATTGACACAGCGTCAATTGACACAGTCACTCAGTATCAATTGACAGAGTCAGAGTTTGTTATTGGACAATTGGACCGAGTGATTTTGTTTTAGACACAGAGTGAGTGATTTTGTTATACACAGAGTGAGTTTTTTAGTGACACAGAGTGAGTATTGACACAGGGTTTCTTATTGACACAGAGTACGTTCCTAATTAGTTTCTTAGTGACACAGAGTGAGGTTTTTTTTTTATTGACACAGAGTTAAGTTTCTTATTGACACAGAGTGAGTTCTTTATTGACACGGAGTGAGTTTCTTATTGACACAGAGTGAGTTTCTTATTGATATGAGTTAAGTTTCTTATTGACACAGAGCAAGTTTCTTATTGCGAGTGAGTTTCTAACTGACACAGAGTGAGTTTCTTATTGACACAGAGTGAGATTTTTTGTTATTTCATGTGTATACATAAAGAATGGACAAGACAAACAAACACCAATAACAATATAAAATATAATTATTTCAAATACACGCTCAATCAAGGTAAAGGCGCAAGGCTTAACTATGACAGTTCCTCATTCATTCACAGATATGGACATAATACTTCGTTTCGACTCAGAGCACTCGATCTATCATTGTAGTAGGCCTAGAAAATCTAGATTTAGATCTACATGTATCATCATATTGTGAATTGTGCATGGTGACCAAGATTGCAACTTTTATTTCGAAGTCTAGGGCCTATTTATCTAATGTAATTATAATATAGATCTAGAGCTGGTTTGGTCTAATGCAGGCTTGTTGTTCGTCTGAATTCTAGATCTAGATTCGGGAGGACTTCCAAATGGTCCAACCACTCTAATAACTTTCTTACTTGTGTGATTAAAAGCACCATGGGTTAACCCTTTGAACACTGGTTCCCCCAGCCGTACAACCCCCTGACACTGGGTCCCCCAGCAAAAAACGCCTTCATGTGCTATTTTTAGATCTACATCAAGATTTTCTTCTTCATCACGATCACTATACACTATCACCCTATGTTTCTTAATCACTTTCTGGGTACTCTAACTGCTGATCTTGTTCCTCATCTTCTGAATCAAACAAAAACTTCGTCACCTCTTTGGCTGACAGCCTTGGTCTTTTTATTCCTGACGCTGACGGTTGATCCATTGTAAAAAATGAACAGTAAAACACGAACACCAGTCTACTGGGGGCTGCCAGTTGCAATAGAACCTCTTTCCGGTTAGTAGGTCAGGGCATGACATTACAATACCGGTGTACCGGTCCGTAGTGAATTTGACACGGGAAAATTATTGTCAAACCGGTAGGTACCGGTCTGTAGTGAATTTGACACCAGAAAATTATACCGGTACAACGGGATGCAGTATTCAAAGGGTTAAAGGCAGGCCTGAATGTAATATTTCACCAGCAACAAGAGAAGGTGCAAGAGTATGTAGCTGTGTGCAGCACAACACCTGGTGAGTGGATATAGTGATTGTGATTTGAAAAAGGAATAAGGGATGAAACAAATCACCCAGTGGCTCAACTTTCTTTCAGACAAGGAATCACGAGCAGCCTACTGAAGTGTGACTATGAAACATCCGTGAAGTCTAAAACATTATAACTGATTATAATACATTAGTCTACATGCTCATACTAATCTTCAGGCACTGATTTTGACAGATAGTTAACATTCCGTTTTACACATGAAAAATAAACAACTATACATGCAGTACTAAAAATAGAGTAAGACCAAAAGATTGAAAAATTCGTCTCGTTACGATATGGAATCAACAATGAATATTTATTCCAAAATGGCTTATGGCCCAGTGCATGTACGATACACCCGTACTTGGATATAAGATAACAAGAGTGCTGGGCCCTGTCAGCCTGAGTCTCACAGTACCTTCTCTGAGGTGAAGAAGCATATCCTAGGCAGACCACACAGCCCTATTTCTTTGACATTGGGGAACATCTTGAACCGAGCTAGATTAATGGCGTACATGTTGGAGATGGATCCACCTGCATGAACCAGAAAAAAAAAGTGTTGGTCAAAATCCAAAGAAGAAAAAAATCATATCCATCCATCTATTCATCATCAGTATTGTCGTAATTGTCATTATTACCAGCATCATCATCGTTAACATCACAATCTATCATCATCATTGTCAACATCACCATTACCAACATCATTATCATCATCATCATAATCTTTCATCATCATTACCATTATCATTATCATCATCATCATCATCATAATGTATCGCCATCCCTGTCATCATCACCATCATAATCAACATTAGCATTGTCGTCATCATCATGATCCTCATCATCACCATCTTTAATTAGATTCTCTAACAGCAACTGATGCATAGTTTTGAGAATTAGCCTGGCGCTATACATCGGACTAAACACTAATTGCTTCCACTTCCAGTAGGTGGTAGCAATTGTTAATCACCTGGACAGAAAATCCCGTCCCCATTAGGGAAGCCGATTAAGGACAGCATGTTCCGGAACACTTCCTTCTCCATCAGTGTGAAGACAGGGGCTACCTCATAGGTATATCTGATGGTGAAACAGGTGGTGGTGGTGGTGGTATTGGTGGTGGTGGTGGTGGTAGTGGTTGTGGTATTGGTGGTGGTGGTGGTGGTGGTGATGCTGCTGCTGCAGTGGTAGTGATGGTGGTGGCGGTGGTGGTGGTGGTAGTGGTGGTGATAGTGGTGATGGTGGTGGTGGTGGTGGTGGTGGTAGTGGT
>JAUEKS010352255.1:0-11738 GCA_031762815.1 Tylodina fungina | reverse complement strand
AGACCAGGGAATGGTCAGTGTCGCAATCGGCACTGTGGTAAGTGCGAGTTATGAGAACATGATTGAGCATGGATCTTTTGGTGATGGTGAAGTCCAGTTGGTGCCAGTGTTTAGATCTGGGATGCGTCCAAGACACTCTGTGATGGGGCTTGGTGTTGAAAAAGGTGTTAGTGATGCACAGGCCATAGTAGGAACAAAGCTCAAGTAGCCGCTGTCCGTTCTCGTTGAGTCTGCTGACACCGAAGTGACCAATGCAATGAGGCCATGACATGTAGTTTGCACCCACCCGGGCATTGAAGTCTCCGAGCAAGAACAGGTCGAAGTCTCATGATAAACGAACTGCTCAAATGAAACAAGCTAAATATAATAACTTTTTGGAGCTGTTAGTGAGACGGGCTTTAGGGTTAAGGGTCAGGAGACCCAGGGGAAAATGATGGAAAGGTACTCTGGCAGTAGTGCACATTAGCTGTCCTTCCTTGAGTACCTCCAAACCTAACTGTACTTGTACAGTGAAAAAGGCCTGTCTCGGCTGTAAGTCCCCTGGTTTGGCATACCTCTCTTTCCTCAAGACCGTTGTGCATGAGCAAAGAGCCACATTCTACTCGAGGTGACCCTGTTAACCTAGACCTTGCGATCCAGGGACGTAACACAACGGATCTAGAGGAGACAACCTCGAAAAGAAGCACCCCCAATCTCATGGTCAGCAGTTGTCCAGTTTCCACCGTCACCCTACTGGCAAACCAGAGGTCAATGTCGCTATCCAGGCATTGTCGTTATTCATGGGTGTCGTTATCCAGAGGTTGCACTGTATAACAAATAATGCTATACATCAAATGCTTTTTTGTTACTACCATGTATTGGCAAGTAATGTGAACAGTTATTAGTTTCTGGTTAGTGTAAAGCAAAGAGATGTTTAAATGTTGTCAGTATATTGTCAATATAAAATTAATATTCATGTAAACCCTACAGCATTTGAACTCACAAGTTTTGTTTTTTTGTTCTGATCAGGCCGAAAGGTTGCAATTGATGCTTCAATGAGCATTTACCAGTTCCTAATCGCAGTCAGACAAGATGGTGCTCAACTTACTAATGATGAAGGAGAAACGACAAGGTGAGCACTTCTACTTCTATCATTCTAGTCATGTAATGTATTTAAAACTAGAAAATGTTTAAGTGGACCTTCTTCAGGTGCCCTGGATTGATTGATGTGACTTGTTTCAATCTGTGCACTAAACAAGAAAGCCTCACTAGGCCTTTGGACCACTATCTATTGTGACAAGTTTAGATAATGTGTTGAAGATTGAACTGTTGATTAAATACAGTGTAATGCCTAGACTTACCCTTTTGTGAATGGATATATGGGAGAGGAGGCTGTGTAAACATTTGTGATCTCAGGGTCTGCCAAGTAGGCATATTGAATACACAGATGATAGTGTAGGTCTAAATCTAGTCTGTATATTGAATACCTATGTTTAGGCCATTCTTGAAAGACTAGACCTTTCTCGAAAGGAGGCATGTAGCTTCATGTGTCTTCATGCTATTCTGTTTTTTAGTTGAGAATGTCACGGCTGTCCTAGAGTCTAGAAGAGTTTAGAATTTACTTGTTTATTTGGAAAGGGAGACAGATCTTAGTGTATTACCTTCATACTTGGGAAGATAGTAATAGCTGAAGATGAAAAGGTTTGATGGAAGTTAAGGAGCAGAGACCAAGAGTAGATCTAGTCATTGCGAAATTGAAAGATTACATTTTATTTGAGTCTGGATGCAGACTAGTAAAGTAAGAGCAACAACCCACGCACTTAATGTTGATGATGGCCTGTTTGTATGTTTGTCATTAACATTTCGGTTGGCACATATTGTCATTGATATCTTTGTTTGAAACATTTGTCAATCAATGCCAGTAACAGTCGTGATGATAAATCAATCCACACATTTTTACCTCATTTCTAATCATTCCGTTTGGAATGAATAGAGTTGTTGATTGTTCACAATGTATTATTATTAGAGGCAAAAAAGATAGTGGGCAGCATGTGGTGTTTTGAAATCATAATCTGAAAAACTTACTTCTCCAGTCATCTCATGGGCATGTTCTATCGCACGATAAGAATGGTGGAAAATGGAATCAAGCCTTTGTATGTGTTTGATGGGAAACCACCGGAAATGAAATCAGGAGAGGTAATGTGCTATTTTAAAACTCTCAACAGTTCTTTGATTTTACTGGATATTTTCTGAACATGCCTGTGATTGAGAACAAAATTTTACTATAATTTTGGTAGATGTTTTATGCATTTCACATGCTTTACATGAGTGCAAAGAGCATTTGAAAAATTTCATTTGGAACATATTTTATGGTTTGCCATGTTGTGCATTGTGAAAGTTTAGTTGGGTGCTCAAAATATGGTATTTAATTCATCACAACAGACATAAAAAATAAGCACGAGTTCTAGTACTGTGAGAACTACAGGATAGTTTATGATATGACCATGACTGGCAAAATGTAAGAAAAGTTCGGGGAGGGGGGGTAAGCTGTATTTTTGTAATCGGAGGGGGTTGGGGTAAGCAGGACTGCCCATTATTACGAATTATTCGTAATCATTACTAATTTTCTTAATTTTTCCAACACTACAACCACAATTGTAAAAATTAAGATTTTTTTGTTTGTTTTACAAATAATAAAGAAATTTAAAAAATCGAACGTCTCGAATTTCGCCGCTTAGATCTAGAATCTAGAAAAGTAGGAGGTTAGGCCTATACATGTGCTGTGTGCATTGGCCGTGTGCAAGTTCGGCCTCTCTGAGAATGAGATGTCGCGTCGCTAACAACCTTGGTTCCATTCGCGCGCACTTATTTTAGCCTAGGCCATCGGCTGTCCCACACACGCTTGCTGACCTTCGTAGAGAGCGCATCGAGGATCTTCAACTTTCAGAACTTTTTCATGTTAAACTTCGTGAATTCATTTCAGTTTGTGGAGTGTTTATTTCGTGGATTTATGGATTTATAGTAGTCAATAGTGAAGTCAAGAGTAAAACAACACAATAGCCTGTTTGGTTTTGTCTTTCTTTCTGATCGTTCAGCGTTAAAATTTGGCAGTGTAGTATGCATGCTTTAGAAAGAAAGAAATTGTTTGTTTTTTCTCTGTAAAATACAATTAGCAGATGGAACGCTGCAATGTTAGTGTCTTCAAGATTCTATTATTACACTAGTTCAGACAATGTACAAGTCATCTAAGTTATTGTTTCCAAGCACTGATACCAAAAAGAATTTGATACCTGGTAGTTAATTTCAGAAGCAATCGCATTTGTAGGTCTGTTATATTAATTTAAAAATATAATAGGGATCATGCACAGTTTCATTTACGTTTTAAATTCATAGTCATTCTCTGGCATACTTACATACTTACTAAAAACAGTGCAAAAAGATGGGAGAAAATTTTATAAACCATTCCCAAGTGCCAAACTTTGGTTGAAACAGGATGATGGTATCCTAACTTTTTTATATTTATTGGCTAGGAAAGCAGCAATCTGAAAGACTTTGATCAGAGAACTTTTTAGATTTACATTGAAACAAAGTGCCATTTGAAATGCTTAGCTTTTGATTATGATTCTGAGTACTATTACATGTCCTGTATGACATATTATTTATGCTCCATGTTTTGAATTGAAGATAGCTGGTCATACTGACCTTGTTTATATGAGTACTCCCAGTGTGTAATGATTAGGCAACTATGTACATGTAAGAAGCATACAGTGTGTTCTGCTAGAGTTACAGCGTATATACACTATATGAAGCGTATAATTTAGCATTTGCGTCAGAAGAATGGGTTCCACAATACTGTGATACTGTTGACTTGTATATCATATTTTCACTTTTAATTATATTGTGAAAGCACTTCATTGGCACATCAGGGACTGGAGGATGTAAACAACTGGTGAAGAAACATCAGTGTGTTAGTCACTTCCAATTAATATATTCGAAGTATCTTTTCCTTCATAATATTTTGACAGACATTTTAGGGAAACAAAAAAAGTTATAAAAAATACGTGGCGTCTTATTGCACGGATCAGACCCTGAATTTGATCTATGATTGGAGCTTCTGCTTTGTTTCTACAAGGTTTATGAATTTCTTTATTCTGAACCAGTTGGCGAAGAGGAAAGAGAGGCGAGATGAAGCACAAAAGGAGTTGGAAAAAGCAGAGGAAGCAGGTGACTATTCTGTTACAAAATTATTGTACTTCAATACTGATGTAGTTTGAGGATTTTCGGTAGATGGAAGTTGGAAAGTGAAATGTTTCTTTTTTTTTTTTTTTCGGATTAAGGGTTTTAAAATGTTTTAACTCCTGCTTAAACTATTTTACTTTATTTTTTGTTTGATGAGAAAGAGACTAACTGGGATGATTATTTTGCTCTGAATGTTGAATTAATATATTTTTTTTACAGGTGATGAAGAGAATGTGGAAAAGTTCAGCAGGCGTTTGGTCAAAGTTACTAAGGAACACAATGAAGAGTGTAAGAAGCTGCTTACGCTTATGGGAATTCCCTATGTCGAGGTGAGGGAATTTGTTGTCATTTATGTTGCTATGAGTTTTTTTTTATTTGGCTGTTATCCCTTATTAGAGAGGACATCTTAGGACACCTACATGTCTCTTTAGGGTTCCCTTTTTTCCGTTGTTTTTTTTAGCAAAAGTTCTTCAGGCATTTGCCCTTTCTGGCGCCACCAGAATATTTATAAACTGCGAATGTCTCGACTTGCACTTTCCCAAAAGTGGGTTTTTCCTATGCAATGGGTATGTGATCTCTTTTTTTCTATACCTGTGAGATGCAACCACTTGACTGATAGACTCTAGTACTGGATTACATTGTGCCGGTAGCAAGAAAAAGTGTTCCCTGATCTGAACTATATTTTGCCATTTTATGTTGGTGATGACAGTAGTGGGAGTGTTTGTGATCTTTTTTTTCCTTTCTTTTTTTTTTCTTCTTTTTTTTTTTTGTATTCCGCACAGAAAATGAAAATGGTGGTAGCTTTGTAATGTAATTGAAGATAATTTGTAGTTCTGTTGTGCGAACGAGTACAATTAATGTCTCTTAAAATGAAGTATTACAAATTTTGTATCCAGATGTGTCTAGTGATCAAATGCATAGATTTTGTCATCCCATCAGGCACCTTGCGAGGCTGAGGCTCAGTGTGCTGCACTGGTCAAGGCAGGCAAAGTTTTTGCCACAGGTACTGAAGACATGGACTCCCTCACCTTTGGCTCTTCTGTGGTCCTCCGACATCTCACATTTAGTGAAGCAAGGTTTGCATCTGGAATTTACATGCTTAATACATTATTGTCTGTGTAAAGTGATTATGTTCAGTTAATGCCAAGTTTGTTCACTGCAACAAAGGTGTTTGGTGGATAATTACATCAACATTATTCGTATTTCAAAAGAAAATCATTTTATGAAAATAACATACACTAGCTGCACGACAGTGTTATACCGGCTTAAAATAGCATAGCTACATACCCGTCTTGTCCTAACAGCCGACATTTGGGAAAGCAAAAGTCGAGACGCCAGTCTAACCGCTGGTTGGTGCGGGAAGGGCACCTGGCAATGAAAATATCTGCTCCGTGTAAATTTCGTGTAATAGACCCTTGAGAGGTAAAGGGGCCGGGTATTGTTAAAGTACCCCCATGTGGATATCCCCAGTCTTACTCCACAAGCTACAGGCTGCGGGGTGGGGCTGGAGCATGTGTTGGCAAGTATAACTGCTGACATGGTGGTTCACCTGAACTAGCACACATGGGGCAATTTAGTAAGTTTAGTCAGCTTAGGAAATTAAAGATAAGTAGTTGCAATGTGGGTAATTTAACTACAGAAAATGGAATTGACGAAATTGTAGACTGTTTGGATAGGAGAAATGTCGATGCTCGTTGCACCCAGTAGATGCAGTTGAGAGAAATGATGTAAATGAGTTTGAAAGTATGAGTATTATTGGGCTAGTTCATGTTAATAGGGGTTTTCAGGGTTGGGAGTAACAGTGCAGAAAGGTGCTCTTTCCTAACCATTTAATACACTTGTACTCTCTTGTTTGTTTACAGGAAGATGCCCATCAAAGAGTACCAGCTCTCCAGGGTGCTGGAAGAGCTTGGCCTAAGTCAGGATGAGGTAAGTGATGCAAATTCCAAGATTGCTAAACTTTGGGTGAAAGTCTTAAATCAGGCTTTTATAAATTATCTGGTGAGCCATGAATCTGACAGGCTCGCCTTTCCGGAAATGGCCCCCAACAATCGGATTTCAGTATAAATTCTTGAGCCATTGAATGCATTATCATGGGTGAAAATTTTGTTTTGACACCTTAAAAATTGATAAAACCTGATAGCGCTATGTCGCACTCCATTTTTATTAGTCTCGTCGAATAGCAAGACCCGAAGTCTTTTGAATTTCGAACGACTTCGTTTTTTTGTTGTTTCTGTCACATCTAGCTGATAGTGTGCTGCCATGGACGGGAAAATGAAGGAATAGAGTTGTGGAGAAGTGAAATGACTTAAAAGCAAGGTGGCACAGAATAACCAACAACACCGACTTACCTGTATCAGGGAGCAAGTCGCAAGATGAGCCTTTCAAAGTTTCAGCTCGCAAGCCGTACAATTCAAGCCACTCAGTCATATCCCACAAGTCACATAATGAGATAAATCCAAGCTTCGTCTGAGGGCTCAAAGATTCATTTGTGGGGCTCATTCTTTTGAGTATTGAGAAGTCCCATGTGCTCAATACAGGATGACAAACATAAATAGAATTGAAAACAATGTGTTCAAGTGTTTGTAGTAAATTGTAGCAT
Organism: Tylodina fungina; assembly: GCA_031762815.1. NCBI lineage: Eukaryota > Metazoa > Mollusca > Gastropoda > Umbraculida > Tylodinidae > Tylodina > Tylodina fungina. The sequence goes on along the minus strand of JAUEKS010352255.1, from coordinate 4,918 downwards.
AGCCTAGCCAGCTCTCATTTTTTTTAATGAAATTGTCATTTAATTTGACAATTTTGAGCTTATGTTGTCTGTGGGATGCTGTCCTCTATTGTTAATTCATCGAATAAAGTTTAGAATTCATTTTGATTATGGAAAGGGTCTATGACAGACTATCTAGATTCCAGTTAGGTCTAGCCTATACATTGGTGTTAGAGCCTAGATTTAGATCTACACTACTCATGTACATAATCTAGACATCAATTTTAAGGAGGTTTTAGATTATCCAGAACATTGAGCTCAGCTATATTGTTAGGTCTAGATTCTAAGTCTTGCGATCTGTGTTTTAGAATATGGAATAATGTTCAAAACTGCCGAATAATTAAGCGTTACTAGGATAGAATCTAGTCTTATTTCAATATAAAACTAGATCTGTGTAATAACCTAGGTCAGATGTTTTTCTATACCTCTTACCTAGGCCCTGCATTTTACATTTTTACAATAGCATAGACTTGCCTTCTTTTTTTTTTCAGCCAAGATAAAAATAGAAGCTTTCTTACGTGTGTCTGCGGGCCTTCCCTCTAAATTTAGTGAATGGTTGTTAATTTTCAACTTTTATTTATATTGATTCTGTCTAAGATTCTGAATCTCCTATACATATCGTTAAATAGTGACTGAATATGGAACTGGCACAATTTCTACCCTCATTGATGTTGAGAGTATCTGCTTGTGTGAAGTTTGTGATGCACCTAAAAGGCAGCTTTCTCTTTCACAACTTTTTTCATTTGCCTTGCTATATAAATGTTATCTACTATACATTGGTAATAATATATGATTTGCAGTGCTGATTTCAGAATTTACTAAACACTTTTCAAACATCTATAAAACTTTAAAAAACAGAAACATTGCATATTCACAGAATTATAGCTAAGAAATAACTCTTGAAAGTACAGCACAACAGGCAAGTGAATGCTGAGACATGCTGATTGAATGTTATAGAGGAATTGAATTGCTTTGAATTGAGGATACTGTTCCCTCATGACTACTATGACCCCTACTAAGTCAGTGTCAAGAGGGCCGGCATGGAGGTTTTTTTTTTTTTTCCTCCCTCATTTCAAAATTTCAGCTGTGAGTTCTCATGATCATTATGTAGTCAAATTTTAGATCCCACAAATGAGAATAGGGAATGCTGAAGTCTAGCGGTTTGAAAAGTTTATTGGGGAACTTGATTAATGAAACAAACAATATTACAAGCTAGTTATCTCAGTCATGGACCTCAGTGGTTATGTATGGGAGGAATTCTATTAGTTGGGGTGTAACAAAGTGAAGTTCATTCACTCTTTCAGCTACTCTGTCAAAGTAAACAAAACTCCTAACATTGAATAAACAAGGAGATCATGTTTGCTTTATTTCTTTTTTTCCCCTCATTGGTAATTTTCTGCAGTTTATTAATCTGTGTGTACGTCTGGTTTCTGCAGTTTATTAATCTGTGTGTATGTCTGGTTTCTACAGTTTATTGATCTGTGTATACTCCTGGGCTGTGACTACTGCGATTCTATCCGTGGCATTGGGCCTAAGAGAGCCGTAGATCTGATCAAACAGCACAGATCCATTGAGGAAATTCTCAAAAATTTGGACAGTAAGGTAATTTTTGGGTGTTACACCGTGTACTATATGTGTACGCTGGAATTTTCAACACAAGTACACAGCATTATTTTTCGATGCTACTAAGATTAACGTCCAGAGAGAAAAATGTAAAATTGTGTTTGTCTATCTCATTCTGATTCTATTAGAGCATTGAAAAATTGTTATTAGAATAGTTTATAGTTTATTCCAAGGTTGTTCATTACAGGAAAGTTCTTGAGACTTACTAAGCTCCTCTATCAATATTGTGATGTTTAGAAAATCAATATCAACCTGTAGCTGGTGTCATTTGAATTTGGATTTCATGGTAAAAGTTAAAAGTGCCAATGGTGAATATTTTCAAAGCCAGACTCGACACTCACTCTGCGAGATCTTTTATCACTAGAATTCAGAATGTCGCTAGAAGGGTAGACTACACATATGCTATGATCTTTGTATAGAAACACTTAATGGTGAACAGGTCTTACCAGAGCTCCATCACCTCTGTATTTAAAGTTAAGATTTTTTGTCTTTCTTCTACAGAAGTACCCTGTTCCAGAGGATTGGATGTATAAGGTAAGCCAAACAATATATTTCAAGCACTAATATTTCCAGCCTCGAAATCTCAAACATAGATATCTCCGACTAGTTCGCTATCTCGAAGGCTACTGTATCTAAGAGTGTTATCTTGAAGACTCTTATCTTGACTTTGAGTTTTATACCCCTTTTCAACACATTTAAGGTTATATCAGAGGTGGGACCTACGTTTTAATGTCCATCTCCGATAGGACGTGACTCCATACGAGCCGTGGGCCAGAGTCAACTCTGAAAAAAATCTTGGGTGAACCTGGCTGGGCTCGAACCCGCAACATTCGTCTTGGTCCTCGTCTTGGTCTTCTAAGGTCAGCAGCTTTACCGCTACACCACAGAGACCCCCGACATTTGTCTCTAACCCTGTCATCTCTTAAAGTTTAACATGGTTATCTCAATCGTTGGTGTCTCAAACTTTTTAATCACAGAAGGTATACATGTGCATACTCACACACGCCCATACACACACACGCACGCACACACTGATACACATGCACATACTTGCTGGCAGATATGCACATACTGATGACTCAAATATAACAAGCGCTCACACATGCTTTTTTTTTACATATTTCACATTTTTCTATGGACATCTCTGCTATTTGAAAAAGTTATAGGAGTTACATTAACAGAGTCAGTCTCTAGTTTTTTTAATTGAATTTCTCTATACATCATTGAAAGTAAAGCTAAAGCTGTTAAAAATCTAGTCTTTTTCTCTAACTTACAGAGTTTAGTACAAGATGCGGTCTAGCTCCATTCAGTGTATCCTCCTCATTTAACACTATACCCCGCTCTACCAATCTGTCTTATGTCAAATTATGTCTTCCTCCTGGCCTTATATCATCTTGTATCCTCAAGTTTGCACATTTCCTCACCCAGTTAAGTCTATGTCCAAACCATTTTAACCTGGAAAGACTACGTTTTAACCTGGATTAACAGACTACGTTTTAACCTGGATTAACAGAATATGTTTTAACATGGATTAACAGACTACGTTTTAACCTGGATTAACAGACTACGTTTGAACCTGGATTAACAGAATACGTTTTAACCTGGATTAACGGACTATTTAGCCTGCGTCACTGATTTACAGGAAACCCCTTATATCCTTATTTGTCCTGTGTTCAGGCCATGCCATCCCAGTCATCCTCTTAGTCTGCCTCATCTGTATTTATTCAGCAACGAAACAAATAGATCTACCCCAAATAACTCGTCGCAGGTTAGGGAACATGTCCTTGCCACTGGTGACCCATGTAACCCAGTACTATTTACGGCATAGCCATGTCTCATCTAAATAGAATAGTGATGAAGCTGCATAACCCATTGTGTTATGAAAGCTGATTGTTGGGAAGACAAAAGCTGTGACATCTATACACTATAACTGAATGACATCAGGTAGGGCATTTGGCGGGGGTCTTTGTAGTGTAATGGTTAAGACACTAGCCCATGGGTGCCAGACTGCCGTTTTTTTCCGGCAATCCGTTTTTTTTCAACTGAAATAAAATACCTTGCCGGTTTTTCGCCGGTTGTGTACAATTACTCAAGTCCTGCCTTTGGAGCCAAGATTGTCATACAAAATTGATTTTAAGTGATTGTATGCATAATTCAATTTTTAATTATATATCATAACTTCTTGACTATTAGAATAATGGCACAGTGGCGCTAGTGTTTATCACTATTTAGAGAGCTATTGTGCAAAATGAGTAGTGCATGCGATCTACGAAAAAATTGCAGGTTTTTGTCTAGTAGCTAAACTCGATTGCAGGTTTTTTGAAGCTTGGTCACTAGCACCCATGCACTAGCCTCAGAAGACGAAGGTCGCGGGTTCGAGCCTCGGATCACCCAAGATTCTTTTTCAGTTTTCTCTGGCCATGGCTCATGTGGAGTCGCCTTGTCCTATCGGAGACGGACGTTTAAAATGTAGGTCTCACCTCTGATGTAACCTTAAATGTGTTGAAAAGGGGTGTAAAACTCGTCATTCATTCAGTCAGTATTACTTGCGGCATAGCCATGCCTCATCTAAATAGATTAGTGAGGCTGCATACCCATTGTGATATGAAAGTTCACTGTTGGGAAAACAAAAGCTGTGACATCTATACACTATAACTGAACGACATCAGGTAAGGCATCTGGCCATAAATCCTATGCTCTAAAGCAGGAGAAAGGGACCCCTTAAGAGATATGTGTGTTCTCTCAGGCTAACCCTTGTTATCAGGGATAGCAGCCATAACATTTTGATTGGTTGAATGACAGATAATGCTGAAGATGATGCATGGTGAAAAATAGAAATCATCTTTCTAACCAGCCATTGTATAGTGAAAAGTATAAGAGTTGTTCATAAAATTATTTCCTTATCCACCCTTATCGTATAGATGAAAATAACATTAAATTTTCTGATGAATACCAGGAGGCCAGGAAGTTGTTTCAAGAACCGGAAGTGCTTGATGCGGATACAGTTGATGTGAGTATTGCTATCCTTTTTATTTATTAATTATTGTTTTTGCTTTGTTCTGATGAGGTAGCGCGGAGCATCTCTTAATACACACTGTGTCTTCCAGGCCTGAGATTTAGCAAGCCAGGTTAAGGAGCCAGTCGGGCTCCTAACTGGGAAGTTGAGGTTGCCAGAAAATGTTTCAGGTTGCCAGACCCTGTGATCGAAAATGCAGTTCTATTTTAGATAATCTTACTATATTGTGTATTGCTAATATTGCTATTGCTAATAAACATT
>JAUEKS010352145.1:0-11745 GCA_031762815.1 Tylodina fungina | reverse complement strand
ACTATTCTTTTGTTGATGTTAAATTCATTTACTTTTCTCAAATAGAAGAGTCTTTGATTACATTTTTTTGTAAACTATTTTGGCATGTTCACCGAAGGTGAGTTTATCATCTAGTTGGATACTGAGATATTTGTATGTAAGAGATTTACAGAACTGCCATCAGGTCGTATAGATTCACTGATTCCCCACCACTCAACTGTACTGCCACATTAAGAACATTCTAACTCAATGTCTGCTCTCCATCTACTTCATCCTATAGTCATTAAATAATGATATTATATGTGGTGCGGTGCACCAGAAATCAGTCTTAACTCAGTTAACGTAAGAAATAATACTGCATATTACACAAAATCAAGCAGTTTGGTCCCTAAATTTTCATCCACAGTGAACAATGTTTACACAGAAAATACTCACAGAGAGGATAGTATAAAAGTTCTCACTATAAATTAACTTGATTCCTCAATACATTTCATTATTTAAATATTCTAGCTCTCATATAACTTTAGCTATTTACTTTATATTCATTTTGTTTTCATGACAAAACTAGAATATTGAAAGACAATGAGTGCTTAAATCACAGATCCCTTGCCTATGTTTGCTTACTGTGCCTATACCAGTAGGAAGCAATGGCCGAGGCTTGTGATTCCTCAATCCTAGCCGTTCGTATGTCGTATTCCAATTTCAATTTTTTTCTCAACTTTTCTATTGCATCTAAATGTTGCTTGTCTGCAAGTTCTGTATTGTTGCTGCCTATTTTGGATCCTTGTGACATGCTGTGCCGTCGTTCAGAGGCACCAAGACCACATATGCTGCTGATATCCCCTAGTGAAGCTGATCTGGGCATGGACCCTGTGCCGTCCACAGCAGTCGCTCCGCTTGAAGCTCTAGACACTTGGGAGAGACACTGATCCTTTTCCCTCAACTCCCGTAAAAGTTTAGACTTCTCCTCCACCAGCGTGGTCTCGCGTTCACGAAGTCTGAGCTCAATCTCAGAAACCTGCTCTTCCATCAGCCGCTTCTGCTTCATCAGTTGGATCTCAGTCATCTCCTTGAGCAGACACAGCTGCTCCAAGTGGCGACGCTCTGCCTCACAATGCTGCAGCTCTACCTGCCGCTGAGTCAGCATCTTGTGCAGGTGGTCCAATTCCTCCATCTTGCCCATCAGGTCTTCCTGAACGTCTCTCAGACTTGCCTCCCTCAATGTCCCACTGACAGACTCAGACAGCATGGACGATTTGTTGGATTCCTTTTCTTGTATCAGCTGGAGAAGATCATTTCTTTGCTTCTGGAGAGCTGCCAGCTGGTTGCCAAAAGATGTTTGCCACTGATTGGCATCATGCTCTTTTTCCTTCAGTCTCTCTTTAAGGAGGATAATCACTGCATCCTGCTCTCTCAGCCTTGCTCTCAGGGTGGCGTTCTCTTCCTCCAGCATTTTGTTCTGCTCCATGCAGACGGCCAATCTTTGCCGAAGGATCTCAGCCTCCTCTGAGTCCCCTGATGTCGATGTAGACATTCCCGTTGTCTCTAAACTCCGTGCAGCATCAGGCCTAAGCTTAAATGAGTGAAAACTCCTATCTGAATCAGTTTGTTTCATTATACGAGATTTCACTTCCCTGTCTCGGAGCAAAGCTTCTTGGAGCAAGGAATTTTCCTTTGTGTACATATCTTTAGTATCTTTCACATCTTTCCGGAGACGACTGATCTCCTCAGCTAATTCTCCACTACACAGATCTAAGGCTGGGACTTCCTCCTGTTGGTTATATCCTGTTTCTCCAAGAGAACTTTGCTGCAATATAATGCTGTTGCCCGAAGAAGCACTCGAACTTCCCTCTCTGACAGTGTCTATGTCAACAGATAAAGGTGAATAAACCTTTACCTCACTTTTGAACACAGGATTCTTATTTAACTTTTCAATTCCTTCGTCTATGTTGGTAACTATAGGGTTTGTATTTACTCCCATATGCTCAAGTACTCTGTCTGTATCTTTATTTACCTCTTCTTTTACTGTTGCAATACTGGTTTTTGATTCATCATTATTTACCCTTTGGAGATTACTCGGTTCGGTTCCTCCAAAACTGGTTGGATAGATTAATCTGTTGAGATCAGACTTCAGATTCATTAACATTTTTTCTTTGTTCTCAAGAAGTTTCTCCTGACTCTGTATTTGTTCTTGCAGCCCTTCAATTTTCAGGTTTTGATTTCGAACAATCATAACACTATCATTGTCCAACGTAACTTTAGATTTCAGCATACTATTCTCTACATGAAGACTTTTTATGGTTTCTTCCTTTTCCATCAGCATTAGATGAAGATTTTGCATCTCGAGTAATGACACTGAACTGACATGCGACTGGTCAAGAGAATTGGGTGATACAATGCTATTGTTGTCCATTTGACTTGATGTACCTTTGCCAAGGAGTTTCTTGTTATCAAATCCACTTACACAACTACTTGACTTCAATGCTTGATGAGAGTCACTTGCTAAACTTTGTATTGTGTCCACCCGTGAATGCAATGATATCTCACTATCATTCTGCTGCTTCTCTTCCGATTCTTTTGTAAGTAACGGCGCTTGGAGTGTCTCACATCTCAGCTGTATCTTATTTCCTTCATTGTACGATAAATCAGACTGTATAGTCCCCTTTTGTTCTACATTATATTCAGCCAAATCTAAAGATATCATCTTAGAAAAAACAGCGGAATCTGACAGTTCACTACAATTATCAATACTACTGCTATCATGATCAAATGAATCAAATGAATCAAGTTTTGAAGAAGCACCTGTGCTCGCTTCTTTAAGCGAACCTCCACTTTCATCTAACAAGACATTATTGTCACCTGATACCTCTTTAAACTGATATGAACCCTCATCAACACCATCACCTTTACTCTTATCAACCCACTGGCAGAGCTTGTGGTATCTGTGCCTCACCTCTAGGCAATCTTGACGAAGACATCGACCATCAAAGACTTCCCATACACTCCGTAGCTCGGGTTCCAGCTCAAAGTCTCCACTAGACGCAGTGACCGCTGTGGTCAGTTCCCACTCCAGAGGCAGATCCTGGCTGGACTGCTGGGAGATCTCCTCCAGTTCCTCTAGGAAACGCTCACGGGCCTCACAGCTCTCGCTACGGTGCAAACTGACAGCTTCTGGAGCCACACCAGACAGTTGGTACTGAACAAATTTAGCATCCTGAGATATTTCATGGGTTGGGGAAGCTGAGGCTAAGGTTGGAGTGGAAGTGGTAGATGAGTGAGGGGACTGACTTTCCCGACCAGTAAGCATAGTCTGGAGCTCTTGCTGCAGTTTACTGTGGAGCCCCCTTGTGTTGGAGAGCTCTATCTGCTCCAGTAGAACATCCCGTACCTCAGCAAGCTCCTGAAAAGGGTGAAGTGCAATCTGGCATGGATATACCCATTGAGCAACAGAGTATGTGACATACAATTGGATCAAGTCAGATGTTATGCAGCGCAGGCTCCTCTAACTACAAAACCTTGAGGTTACTATTTCTTTCACTACAACACATCATAAGCCTAATTACCACCCACACTGAGATCTATCACAAAAGGAGAACAGGAAAAAATTACACAAAAAATATTGTCACGACACAACAAATAGACAGTAAAAAGAAATTTTAACTTACCTGGTTTTCCCTGTGTAGCTGCTCTACCACCACTCCCAGTGCCTCACTGCCAACAGCTGGATCTGCCATGTGACCTTCAGCATCAGTTAGGTCTACCTTCTGATCCTGATCGCGACCTGTACCAGATGATTGCTGGAGAGGCAAACATTCGCCTGAAGGGTTCTTAGAGTACTGGCCTTGACGTACTTGTTTCAGTTCCTTCTGATGTCTCTTCTCTAAATCTTTACGCACCTTCTGCAAAGCTTTGGTGAATTTTCTCTCCCACTCATACCCAGCGGCTTTTAATTTTTGGGCAAAATGGTGCTCCATCTCCTGCTTGTAGTTCTCCTGTTTTTTGTCAAACTCATAGCTCAGATCCACCTCTTGCTTCCTGAGCTTGGTCACATACTGCTCTTCTAGCTCCTCCCTCATGTCCTTCAATCTACTTTCATACAAAGCCATTACAGGTGGATCCTGATTCGTTGAGCTAACCAACTGGCTATTATTTGCTCTGCAGTTTGAATTTTGATCAGACAACTCATTCTGATCAGTCTGAACAGGACTGTTGAAATCAAATTGAGCTGCCTGTTTGAAAGAGGGCGATTGACCATGTTTCTGAGACCAGTTGACAGGGGTACTTGGATCTTCAAGCGTTTCCATTATGAAGTGGTCAGGACTTTCTGGCTGAAACCCTTCACAAATCTCTTCATCTCGTATAGGATGAATGTTCAGCTGGCCAGACTCATAGTCAGCCCCACTAACCAACCTTTCATTGATTACCTCTGGTTCAAATACATCATCCTTCTCTTCAACAAAGTCTGGCTCTTCAGCAATCTCCTGCATTACTGCATTAGGTTGAAAGATTGATAGAGGATCGTCGAATTGCTCTGCAACAAACCCTTCTAGCACAGGAGTCTGCTCTGTCATAGGGGAGAAGTAAGCTTCAGTAACCTCACTAGATGAACTCACTCCATCAGTCACATCAGCCTCAGAAGGAGGATCTGGAATAAAGGGAGGACAAATGTCCTCAACGCCTGACTTCATTCTAAGTTTATTTGTAGCATTTTTTTGTTTGAGTAAGAGGCTCTTCAACGAACTGTTCTCCTCCCTAAGTGAGATTACTTGGCCTTGTAAGGTTGCAATGCCAACTGCCTTCTCTCCCACAGCAATTTCTGCCTGACTATTTCGCAGCTCTAAATCTTGCTCTGCATACAATTCTAAAGACCTTACTTTCTCTTCAAGTTGGTTATTTCTAGACTGCAAATCACTAACTTGTTCCTCATACTGTTTCCGTAGTGAAGAGGTTTCATCCTCTAGCTGTGAGTTCAGCGTACCCGCAAGATGTTTCAGACTACCTATTTCTGACATCATGTCATGAGTCTTCTCCTGTTCCCTCTCCGCCGCTTGCTGCAGGACAGCTTTCATCTCATCTTCTCTACAAGCTGCTTCATCTCTCAGAATCATGATTTCATCTTCCAAAGAACAGATTTTCTGTTGCAAATCTCTACGAATAGATTCCAATTCTTCAACTCTGATCTCAATTGACTGTCTTTCCCCGGAGAAATCCCCTTCCACACTTAACAAAGATTTCCTAGCTCTGTCTAGTTCAGCTGCTGTAACACTACATGTGTCCTCCAACTCAAAAAGTCTGGCCTCATAGCTCTTCTCCAAGCTATTCAAATCCTTTTCATGATCCAGTCTCATTTCGTCTAAATGTTTCTTTAGTCGACAGATCTCTATTTCATCAAAACGCCTCTTCTCTTCAGCATCTGACAACTGCATTTCACACGCCTGCTCCATGTCAACCTTTTCTCTGTTCCACTTTCCTGACAAATCACTCAATTGTCTCTTGTACTCAGCTACAGCTTTCTCCAAGGACAGACAAGTCTCCTCCAGCTCTGTGGTCTGGATTTCCTGGAGTCTCTTGAGTTCAGCAACTTCACTCTCATGATTTGCAGTAATCTTCGAGAGGTGGTCCTTCATTTTGACTAACTCTGAATTAGTGCTCTGGAAGCTGAGTTCTTGCTCTGAGAGTTCTTGCTCATGCAAATCCTTTTCTGATGCTAATCTCACTTTGATTTCCATCAATTCCTTGTCCAGGCGGTCACATGTTTTCTCACTGGTCATGAATTTTTCTTCAGCTTGAAGTAGTTGTTGTTCATACATTTCTTTCATTTGATCCTGAACCTCTTGAACATTTCTGGTCTCCTCCGTCACCTGAGATTTCAAATGTTTCATCTCCGTGTCCTGTTCCATTAAACGCTGCTGCATATCCTCCATGCACGAATCAAAGTTAGCTTTCAAAATTTCACGTTCTTCTTGGACATTTTTCAAGGATACACCCAGAGTCTGAATCTCTAGCTCTAGCTTAGCATTGTCCGTGTCTTTTACCTCCAGCTCTTTCTTCAGATCACTGCTCTCCTTTGTATACATATCACAGTCGTGCTTCAAGTCAAAAATGGTTGCATCCTTATTCTCCAGTTGCTCTGATAAGAGCATCACTTTCTCCTGCAGTTGTTTATTTTCCACCACAAATTGAGTGACTCTAGACTCCTGAACTTTTAAATCACTTGTCAATTTACTGACTCTCAACTCAAACTCAATCTTTTCATCATTGACAGTTTGGGTATCTGAAGTCAGAGATGATACAGTTTCCTTCAACGTACTATTTGATACTTCGAGTTGTCTTACTGCGGCACTACTTTTTTCTGCAGCAACTGACAGCTCCATTATCATTCCCTCCTGCAAATCTAGCTGAAGTTTCTGCTCAACAATCAGGGCATCTCTTCCACTAAGTTCTTCAAACAAGAATGAAGTGACCCCTTCTTGATTATGTATCACTCTTTCTGTCTTTTGAAGCCTAGCAGTTATCTCATGACATTTATTTTGCTCATCTAACATGCTCTGAGAAGTCTCCGCTAACTGTGACTCTTTCACCACAACCTTATCCTCCAGTTCTTCAATTTGCACCTCTAGACATTTACATTGGTGCAGGAGTTCAGACTCTCTATCCTCTCTATCCTTCTTAACCAATTTTGCATTAGATGATATATTTTCCATATCGACAGCCATCCTGCTGAGCTGCTCCTCTAACACCACTCTTTGAGAAGTACAAGCCGATAATTCTGTTTTGCTGCATTCAAACAATTTATTAAGTTTTTCTTTTTCTCCATATTCTTTGTCCAACTCCAATTTCACATCAGTAACTTCAATCTTTTTGTCATTTAACTCCTTCTCAGCCGTTATAAGATCTTGCTTAAGTTTCAGAACCATTTCTGAATGATCGACACCCATTTGTGTCTGTGAATTTAATTCTGATTCTACATCGCTCAGTCTGTACTTCAAGTCAAGATTTTCAGATTCTGTGTTATTTACGGTTTTTCTCAGAAAAATGATTTCTGAATCTTTTGAGTCAACACTTGTCTTTAGATCATTTATTTCATCCCGAAAACGTGCATCCAGCTCTACGAGAGTAAAATCTTTCTCAGCCAGAGAATTGTTCAGATCTTTGATTTGTGCTTCCTTCTCAGCTAAAATATTGTTACTGTCAGAAATTTGCTTTACCTTCACCGCATGGCTATGACTAATCTCAGAGAGGGCGCTTTCATTCTCTTTCAAGCAATTGCCCAATTTGACACTTTGCAATTCCTTTTCAGCCAGACTCAATCTTAACTCTGAAATTAAGCTGTCCTTATCTGACAGGACACTTAGGCCACCTTGCAATTCAGCTAAGTGTACATCTTTCTCCGCCACACACTTTGACAACTCTGTAACTTGGACATTCTTCTGTGACAAATTGTTTGTCAATTCCGTAACTTGGACATCTCTCTCTTCCAGACTTTTTGTCAACTCTGTAATTTGGACATCCTTCTCTGAGAGACTATTTGTCAATTCTGTAACTTGAACATCTCTCTCTTCCAGACTATTTGTCAAGTCTGTAACTTGGGCATCTCTCTCTTCCAGACTATTTGTCAATTCTGTGACTTGGACATTTTTCTCTGACAGACTACTTGTTAATTCTGTAACTTGGACATCTCTCTCTTCCAGACTATTTGTCAACTCTGTAACTTGGACATTCTTCTCTTCCAGACTATTTGCCAACTCTAAGATTTGAATGTCTCTCTCTTTCACATTATTAATCAACTCTGTAACTTGAACATCTCTCTCTGTGACCTCGACATTTTTTTCTGTAAGACTCTCAGTCAACAAAGTAATATGTGTTTCTCTATCTTTTAAAGTATTACTCAAACTGTCTAGTTCCACTTTATAAGATGATACATCTATCCTACTATCTTCTACAGAGTTTTCCATTTCAATGAGTTTTTTCTCCACATCAGAAACTTTTTCCTCTTTTTCACCAATTTTGTCTTTCAGTTGAATATTAAGCAAGTCTTTTTCCTCTATAGATTTCTTCAATTCAGTAACTTCCATCTCCTTCAAAGCTAAGCACTGTTTCCAATCTCGGAGCTCTTCTTCACTTTCTTCTAACCTGTTCTTTTTGCTGGCCAATTCAACTTCCATCTCTTCAGAGTTCGATTTCAAACAGTTTAACACTGATGTACTGTCAGACACTCCTCTTAAGGCTGCTGCTAATTCCCTGTTTTTCAATTCCAGATCTTGTTCCAAACTTCTGTTCTCAATCTGAAGGTTTCTGATTAAATCCTGATCTGAATTCCATTTTTCCTTCAGTGATTCCAATTCTGCACAAAGAACGTGCATGTTCTCCTCATGATTTTTCTTCTGGGTTGACACTATTCTCTTTTGTTCCTGAAATTCCTCCTGCACGTTCTGCACTTCAAGCTCCTTCTCCTGTACAATAACCTGAAGTTTCCGCCATTGTGATATGGTAACTTCTAATTGGCTTTGCATTTCTTCTATATTTCTCACCTGAGCCGATTCTTTCTCACGCATACCGTCCATTGCAGCCCTTAAGTCAGATAACTCAACTTTCAATGAATCAACTTCAGATATGTCACTTTGATTCAGTGAATGTTTCGCAAACATGTTACAAGGTGGAGAATTAGTTATCCTTTCTTCACCTTCTTCCACAGGTACAGAGGACCCAGTCATTGTTTCTACTTGTACATTTAATTCACACTGTGAGGTCTTCCTTTGTTCTTTTTCACACACATATTCTGTATTCAGCTTAGGATGAGTCTCTTGACACTGAGTCAAAGACTCAGAGTTTAGGGTCATCTTTTCTGTCTCTTTCAAATGTTCAACTCTCAATTTTTCAGCCACCTCTATTTCATGATGCAGAGTCGTCAACATCACAGCGGCATCATTCCTTAATTTTTCAACTTCTGCAGCAAGAATACATGTTTCAACTCTCAATGTCATTTCTCTACCTACAGTTTCATCCTCTGGTTGATTTGATTTTTCCCCCTGATCCATTTTGACTACTTCTTTTTGCCCACTCAATTCCACTTTCAGATCAATAACTTGCGAAGTTAGCGAATCAACTGTCCGCAACAAATCATCACGTTCTGTTGTCATGGTTTGGAGCTGACTTTCAAAATATTCTTTATTCCTCAAAATACCTACACAGTTCTTACATTTTTCATTTGCTTCACGGTCTAAATAGTTCAATCGCTCTGTCAACTCCTTATTCTCTGCATGAATTACTTCCATCTGCTCCTCCATTTGTTCAAGGTGATAGTTCTTCTCGGATATCTCCACTCCAAACACATGCTTATCCAACAACATTTCACTCTGCAGTTGTACAAACCCTTCTGACAGCTGTTTGTTCTGAGATTCAAAATTTGCCAACCTGGTCTGTAAATCAATCACCCTATCAATTACTTCCTGGGTTTCAGCTAAATTGTTATTCACACTTGCACCATCATTAGCATTAGCATTTATAGATACAGTGTCTACATTTTCTATACATGAATGAAGCTCAGGTCCCCTGTCAGCCAGTGTAAATTCAAGCTGAGCGAAAGAAGATTTCAAATCTTTAATTATTACATCTTTCGCATTTATTTCTTGGTCTCGGTTTTCTTGTTCAGTATGGAGGCGAGCAACATTGTCCTTTTCAACACTGAGGTCTTCTTGAGAAGATTGCAATTGAGCTTGAAGCTCACAGATCTTGTCCTGATGTTCATTCACCTTATTCTTCAGCCTCTCTGTATCGGCTGAAAAGCTGGACTCCAATTCTGAATACATTTTTTCTGCATGTAATCTCTTCTCTACCTCGGCCTGATGTTCGGTATTCAAGCTTTCTAAATCAGCCCGAAGGAGACATGACTCTTCTTTTAAGGAATGCACCGTGTCCATTGAATTCTGAAGTTGCACATTTTCTGTTTTCAACTGATGTATATGTGTGAGACATTCCGAGTACTTTGCCTCCAGTGTTTCGTAAGAGGAATGGCACTCCGCATGTTTCACTGATATCTCTTCAAGCTCTTGATTTCTTGTCTTAAACATGGTGATCTCACGTACATCATTTTCATGCATCTGTCTAAGATCAGCCAACTCATTCTCTAGACGTAACCTCTTTGCCCGATCAGTGTCTCCTTCAACCCCATCACCCAGCTGTTTCTGAAAGAATTCACATTTACTCCTCAACTCCTTGTCCTGCAGCTTCCAAGTTTCCTCTCTTTCCAAATGTGTTTGGATTTCTTTTGATTTGAGATCTAATGAACCTACCAACTCTTCTTCCTTCAACATCAGAAGTTGCTGGACATATTTTAAGTCTTCACACTCCTTAACTTTTTCTTCATACATCGTTTGTATTGTCCTCACATCTGTATCGTTATCCCAAGCAGACAATGAATCACCACCTCCTTTAGCAAAGTCTCTGGATGCATAGTTTTCCAAGTTTTTGTTTGTAGTGTGAAGTTCTTGTAAAGCATTGGCTAACTCAACATCCTTCTGATTGATAATAGCCTGTAGCTGCAGCATCTGAGCCTTGGCAGCTTGTACAGCTAACGTCGACACCTCTCTGAAAAATACTTGCTCTTCCAGGGACTTGTTGGCCTGAAATTAGAAAAAAACAACAACCAATATCAGAGAAGAATTCAAGTGACTTCCTGTACATTTCATAATCAAGCAATTAATCACTGGCTGGTGATCCAATATTTTGTCTCAAAAACTAAATTTTTTTCAAGTTCAGCAGCTAGTTACTTAGTTATTATCAGCACTGATTTCACAATGAAAACAACAGAGTACTTAGATGAACAAGATTTTAATTGAATACTTCTTTGTTCGCATTCTGATCTTGCCCTAAAAAAAAATAACTCACTTTATATCAAATTTGTGGTGATGCTATTTTTCATCATTATAATTGTACCTGAATTCATTAATTAAAGCAAATTCAAAATGTTGAACTAAAGGAAATATGGTAAAAGCAAACATGTTTTCAATATGATATTCAGGTTCAGCTTCCACTAAAATGTTGTTTCTTCTTTCCAAGATGCAAAAAAAGAAATATAATGAACAGCTTGTTTCTAAACTGACATGCACATTATGCTTGTGTGTGTGTGTGCCAGTGTGTGTGTGTGCGTGTGTGTGTGTGTTTAATAAATGTATGTGCGCGTGTACATGTGTCTATAATAAATGTATGTGTGTCTATAATCTATAATAAAGGTGTCTATAATCAATGTGTTTGCCACTAATGTGTGGGTCTATATTTAAATGTGTCCAAACCATGTGTGTCTTTTATAAATGTGTATCTATAATAAATGTTTGTTGTATGTGTGTGTTTGTATGTGTGTGCATGCGTGCGTGTGTGCGTGCGTGCATGTGTGTGTGTGCATGTACACATTATGTATGCTTATGGTATGTGAAACAAAAGAACGTTTAAGGTGCATGATGCAATTTAGATAATCATCTCAAACCAGAATAGTCTTTAAGTCAATCAAAATGATATTAACAAATGCATACATGGCACAATCAATAGACAAAGGAGAGAAAAACGTTACACAAAATGATTTCCATTTTTTTCAACACAGCGCCGAACTCCTTGATGCTTAGTTTTTGAGTCGGCAATGCGTGCGCCGCGAAGGCCGCGAACCGCGCCACGGATGACCTAGTTTACGCGGAGCTCACCGGCGCAGATAGCGCCTGCCGCTCCATGATAAAACGGCCGTGTTGCGGCTACGGCAATAAAAGGATTAATGGC
>JAUEKS010352035.1:0-11748 GCA_031762815.1 Tylodina fungina | reverse complement strand
CCTCCGGTACAATATTCCGCAGCTCAAGATTAAGATTTCGCTGACCTGGTTTCATCCTGCTAGCAGAGGGACCCGCATTCTTCTTCTTTTTCTGCTGCTTCTGCACAGCAGCCACGAGGGGAGAGGTTGGACGTGCCACGGGAGAGTCTTTGTTCATTAAGGATCGCTTCATGAGCTCTTTCCTCACTCGGTGTCGGACAGCCGATGAGGTTAAGGCAGCTGTGGGTTTCCGCACGGGAGAGACCAGAGGGAAGCTGGCCCGCTGATGCATGGACCTCAGGGGCTGTGGCTGTGGCTGTGGCTGCTTCTGTTCCGGGGACCGGTCACGGGGTTGGTCCACGGACCTGGCGGGCAAGAGATGATGGCCCTCCGAGGACGGTACTGGACCTGTTAGAGGAGGGTGGGGTATTCCCGGGGGTGATTTGGTGGATGAGGATGAGGGCGGGTCAGGGGTGGATGCGATGGATGGAGTTACGGGTTCCTGCGTGCTGGAGGGAGAAAGCAATGTCATGGTCCCCACAGGCAGGAACTCAGAGTCCATGAACTCCGAGCCACCCGCAGACGTTGTAGGGCCATCGGAGCTCATCGGTCGGCCACCTATTGCTTTCGTGCTCGTAAGTTCTGATGGTGCCGCGACAGCAGCAGCAGTGCTGTCACCACAACGAGAGGACTGAGACACAATCGGAACGATTGTTGGCTGAAGTAGCCTGGCCACGACCTGTGGAATGGTTCCCTTAAATGTCCCGTCACATTTCAGAGTTTTGTCAAAAGCTGCCACTTTGGCCTGCGGACCTAACACAGACTCAGGGAAAGGCCTCTTCCTCTGCTGAACATTAGATTTGTCCTGGGTTCGAAGGGCACGACGGAAATGAGGCTTCGAGCCCCTCTGGTGTGTTGGTAAGACAGACGAGGACGAGGTTGATGCCAAGCTCTGATGAATCTGCTGTTGGTGCGGCTTTATGGGAATGGTGACATAACCGTCTTGGTGATGAGAGGTCCATACCGAGTCTGCAGACATCGTGGCAGGAGGCCCCTGATGCGGCGAGTGAGAACTCGAGATAATCCTGGTCCAACTGGCGTCTTCCACTCCTTTGCTCCCCTGCAGGGGTGTCGTGGCAACTGCCGTTGTTACTGCACGGGAAACTGTCACTGAAGTACAAACAGGTGTTGTACTGGTTGACGACGACGACGACGTCGAGAGCGAGGACGTGGGCAGCACATCCTCATGGATAAACACCCGCAAAACTTTCCGAGGCCCCTGTGGTGTGTTTGTAACAGCAGTCTTGACTTCCACGCCTGGAATGGCATCCGCCTTGTTTTTCTTATTACGCAGCGCTGTTTCCACCAAATCCACAATAGCCTTGGATGATTCCTTGTTATACCCTTGGCCAGCGATCATTGACTGAAGGCCAGAGGAATTGAGGTCAAAGCTGCCCATAAAGTTGACCTGTGCTTTTGCGGAAGGATCTGGTGTATCATGGTTAGCTGGCACAGAAATGGATGAGGATGATGAACCAATTGACGGCGCAGCTGTGAGCGTGGAAATGGTCCCTTGCTGAAAGGCAAGCTGTTCAGCACTGGATGCAGCAAGGGAAGTACTTGCAGTGCTTGAAGATGAAAGACTTGGCATCGGAGTGGACAAAGCCACCGTCTGTGAAAACTGTAGCTGCTGCTGCTGCTGCACAGGCTGGGAGTGTGGAATGCCATGAGCCGTGGTCATGACAGTGCTGGCAAGGTTAGAAGCGAGGATGTGGGAATGGGGGTCAACAGTTCCAGACGACTGTAGGCCAACACCCAGCCTCTGTTGTTGTTGTTGTTGCTGCTGTTGTTGTTGCTGCTGTTGTTGTAGCTGTGCAGAGTTAGCTAATATGCCGAGCAGCTCACTGTGCTGGGTGACAATAGGCTGACCTTGAATCTGAGGCAGACGGTAGACAGCCGGCTGCGTAAGGAAGGTCTGACCGATGACTAGAGGTGCATTTACTCCCAATGGTTGTGGCTGAAGGATAGAACTGAGTGTCATGGGCAAGATAGGCGACGGGTTGACCGCAGCAGGCTGAATCTGCCGTAGGTTGACCTGTGGGGAGATGTAGGCCGGAGCCAGAGGGTTGGCCGAGTTGATAGAGATAAACGAGACGCCAGACTGTCCCCGGCCTTGAACAAGTGGTGGCTGTCCGTTTAATATTGCCCCCTGGTTCTGAGGGTGCAACATCAAACTTGTTGGGCTGTTCTGCCGTATGACCACACCCGATTGGCTGCCGCTTTGCAAGTTCATCCCTGGTTGGGCGGAGCTTTGGAAGATCATGCCTTGTTGACCGGAACCCTGTAGAATCACTCCTTGTTGACTCAACGGGTTTTGCATCACGACCCCCGGGGGTGACTGGTTCATGTCTAAAGAAGGAGGTAAGAAGTCAGGCTGGAGGATTAAGCCTTCGGGAGCTTTTGAGATGAGGAACTGAGACTTGGCCGGCGAGCGCTGCTGGGACACAGCGCCAAGAGGAGTGGACATGGCTTGCTGGGGCGGCCCCGTCATGTGGGAAGATGGTGGAATGTTTGGAGGGAGAGGGACGACCTGGCGCGACATAGGAGGGACAGGTGCTGCAGCCTGAACAGACACTGCTTTTGCTGCTGCTGCTGCTTGATTTGGCAGACTGTGCTGATGCTGAGTGCTGAAGAATGACCTATGCTGGGAAACAGACGAGTGACTCGAGTTAATCGACGTCTGCGTCATCACAGCCGTGCAGGAGACATAAGTGTCAGTTGTTTGCGGATCTGAGGAAGCCCCAATGTTGCTGCTGCTGCGACCAGAATCAACTCTCAAGGCCATATGAGGTTCAGGAGGCTGAAGTCCAATAGCTTTGACTATAACTACATCATCATCATCATCATCATCATCATTGTCCTTGTTGTCATTGTTCACATCTTCTTCTTGCCTCAGCTTCACTGCAGTACTCTGACTGTGGCTGTTATTTGCAGCAGTCTTGTTTTGTGCCAGGTTATTATCTACCTGTTTTGTCGCAAGTGTCACCTCCTTTCTTTCCTGGCCAGATTTCTGTTGAAAATAGTCAGCATCGCTTGAAGTTTCAGAGCTGAAATCGTCGCTCTGGATGTCATAGGCAACCGATGCAGTAGAGTCTGGACTGACGGATCGAGAAACAAGCGGCGTTGCATCCTTGCGTCTAGAATCCTCTTTAGTGACCTGGTCATTCTCGTGCAACTTCTCAGAATGCATCCCCTGTTTCTCGTCGCCGGCAACCCCGACTACTCTCTCAGAGACAGCGCCAGTGTCGCTGGCTGTCGTATTCCCTCCGACGGCCATGCTGTCCAGAGTGTCCACTTTGCCGGTGATGTCAGGCGTCACGACAGAAACATCTGATGCCTGCGGATTTACACTCATGGCCGTTTTCTTGAGGAGTTCGCCTAGTTTCCGTGCTGCAACGACATTGGGGGACCGGATGATAATACGCAGCTTTTGGCCTGAACTCTTCACTGCATCAGTTACATGCGTTGGCAGTGATGAGGCATTTACGTCATCTTCTACAGCTACCTCCGCCTTAGCACCATCAACAGAAAGAGTCGGATTTGCCTTGATGCCTGCGCAATCTTCAGGATGATCCAATGCATGTTGGCCTTCCTCCCCATCGGCAATTGGCCTTTCATCGGAACCCTTCCCCTCTGACAAATCCTCCCTTCCCTTTGCGGCACTGCTGTTCACAGTCATAGCCTTGGCATCGTTTACGATTGTTTCATCTGCTGTCCTCCTCCCATTTCTCGTTCTCCTCCCTTCAGGTTCACTCTTGCTTTCCAACACTTTATCTCCTTGGCATTGCGATACTTTCTCGAATGTTTTGGCTGATGCTTTTTCTCTGAAGCTATCGGATACAGAGCGCTTCAGCTTTGGCCTCCCTGGTCTCTTCTTTCCCACGCCCTCATTTTCCTTCTCAGAGACTTCATCTTGTGCTTTTTTCTTCTCTGCGCCAACCTCAAAGCCGTCAGATGAAACTGGCTGATCTTGAATGACCCTTGGTGCATTCTCTGAATTTTTGTTAACATCAGTACCAGTTTCTGTATCCTCACAGCTTCCTGTTTTACTGGCCTCTTCTTTCTTCATCCCACTACAACTCCTGGGTCTTCCCCGCCCTCTTTTTGGATACACTGGGCGGCCTCGACTCTTCACAACGTCTTTGGACTTAGGATCTGCGATGCCCTGAGCATTTCCCGTTGTCGTCTTCATATCCGCCTTAGCTCCGAACTCGACCTTCTTTAGAACAGCCAGATACTCACACAGTTTAGGTGTCCGGCTGGATGGCCGTCCACTTCTTCGGATACGAGAAGTCAAAGGGTCCTCCGAATGGCTTTCAATGTCCGAGGCATCCCCCTGTTCATTGTCACTACCCTTCTTGTCCAACTTATTCTTCACTGATCTCACATTTTCTCCAGTTGAGGTAAGTTTTCCTGCAGCATCTACCTCGTCCTCACTGTCATCCCTCTTTCTTGTTTCCTTTACATCCAAATTATCATCACATATCACATCTTCTTTCATCTGTTCTTTGCTTTTGGTCTCATCGAATTTCTCATGTTCTTCCTTTGAAAATGAAGCGGTAGCAGATATTGAGACAGCTCGAGGACCATCTGAAGCAAACGTTTCTGATCTTTCCCACCATTTTGTCGTTGTTTCTCCATCACCGGGCGCAGCGACATTCTCCAAATTTTTCTTGCTCTCCTTTCCACACTGGCCACCCTCTGCGGATAGTCTCCGCCTCGAGTGTCTCGTCCGGCGCGCTACACCTTCCCCCTCGTCTGCTTCCTCTAAATACTTTTCCTCTTCCTTACATTTTTCTTCCTCTGAACTTTCACTCTCCTCCACCCACCAGACCCTCTTCTGTCTCGGTCGTTTCTGTCTGCCCTGCAACTTCACCTCCTCCACGGCAGTCGGGGACACGATGGAAACCGTCTTCACCTTCAGCCCAGGCTTCCCCTCTTTCGTCGAGGCTCCCGCCATGATACTGGGCCTCGAGGAGCTACTCGAGCAAGCTAAAGCGGGACTGCGCTTTTCTCGTTTTGGTGCAACGGCCATAGTTGTCGGAGAGATCCTGGGCTGAAGTTTCACGGCCTGAATTTGAGACGTAGCACCCACGTCCCCTGCCTCAGAATTCGGTGACAGCTCCAACGATCGCTTGCTGACCAGCCCAACGGCCTCCAGCATGGTTTCCTTGGGAGATGTCTTCTCCTCCGCATACCTACCGAAACAGTTTCTCGGCGATAGCAGCGAGGAGCAGGTGGAACCGTCCGGGGACAGCGCGGATCTGGAGTCTTTGTGGCGGATTTTGCCCAAATGGGCAGGAGCGACATTCCTTTGGGTCAGGGTGCTTTTCCTGAGAGATCGTTTAGAGTCCTGACTTTTCACGCTGCTTGAATCGTCTGAGTAATCCTTACTGGCAACGGAAAACCTCCCGTCCTTAAACTCGTCGGTGATAATGATGCTCAGGGGTTCGTTCAAGGGCGGAGAAGCAGACGAACAGGAAAGGGTCTTTTCAGAAAAATTCAAAGATGCACCAACGCCGAACACACTTTTTCTCTCGGTATTCGAGGACGAGCCCAGCTCCTTCATGGTAGGCTTCTCATCGTCATCGTCACTGGTACTAACCTCGAAGTCACAGTCCCGGATGTGGGACTCGTAACTTTCGCGTGTGCGGTACATCCGCCGGCAGGTTGGGCACTTCAAGGGACCTTCTTCTCCCGGGCTGCTTCTCGCTAGGCTTTCGGCTTTGATCTTTTCAATGATCTGATCCTGCAGCTTTGCTTCCCCCTCGCCTACGAAATCCTTTGGTTTGCTTTCATCTTTCTCATCACAAATCAAATCCTGTAACTTTTCTCCCTTCTGCTCCTCATCTATGAAATCTAGCAGTCTATCTTCTTCCTTTTCCTCTTTGAAATCTTGTAGCTTTTCTCTGTCTTCCTGCTTTTCGCCTAGATAAGCCTTATCTTTATCTTTTAGGGTCGCCTCATGTTTCATGTGTTCACTTCTTAAATCTCCTGTTCTTTGCACTAGGTCTGACTCCGAGCCAAGACAAACCTGTACGCTGCCTCCATCATTATCCGACAAACCCTGAGAGTCGCCGCCTTCTGTACACACCATCCGCGCCTCCTTGACTGATAGGACTGCCTTACATCTCGCAACATCTCCAACCATTCCCTCTGGCAAGCCTAATGACTGACTCGCTTTTGCGACCTTGACTGGACTGCCATCAGCAACAACGAGGTCCCCTGCACGACATGTGGAAGATCCACTCATAGGTTCCACTTGCAACTCTGTCCCTCGGAATTTATCAACATCTATGTCTTCTGCTACCGCTTTATCATCTTCCGAATTACTCACCGACCAGGTGGTCATCCCACCATTTTTCTGCAGCTCGCTTTGACCTTCATCACCCACTTCATCTTCTTTTTTAACTCCGAGCTCTTCAACTCTGCCCCTCTTCCACTTTTCTCTGTATTTCACATCATCTTCCACTAATACACAATTTGTGTTAGGACCTACGGCAACAAGATTTTCCTGATCCGTGTCTGAACTCTCTACATTTCTACTTTTTCTCCTTCGTAAAGGATAGTCCTTCACCACCAGCATCTTCCCCGAGTCCTTGCCTCTGGGTCTACCACTTCCTCCGGAATCTGAGCTTTTGTCTCCAGCATTATCTACCTTGTCCGAGTCATAGTGCGAGCTACCTGTGTCAACATCAGCTGCTTTACAGGACTCAGATGTCACGTCTACCACTTTGCTTTCAGCGCCTTTCTTTCCCATATCCGACCTCTTAACATTTGCCTCCTGATTCATTTGTGAAACTGAAGTTTCATATTCTTTCAAGAAGCCATGGTGTTCCTGCTTTTCTTTAGTGTCACAGACTTCAGTCATTTCCTGTAGTGCCTGGGTCTTGGAATCCTTTTTTAATACATCTCCTGCTAGTTGAAAATTACATACAGCCTCTGTCGCGGAGTCATTCTGAGGCTCATCGGAGGTTTCAACACCTCCATATAAGTATTCAGTGGAAGACTCACCATCGACCGCTGCCACCGGTTCCCTCTGACGTACCTTGCTTTCTGAATAAGACTCCTCCTCCTCCTCCTCCTCCCCACCTGTACCATCTTCATCGTCGGCGACAACAGCATCCTCTCTCTTACCTTCAGCATCACCACATTGTTGGTCTCTGCTGGACGGAGATGGCTTCCGGACAGAACTGCTCCTGAAGGGAAGGACACTCATCGAGTCGGCATCGCCTAATTTGCTCCCCAAAGTCGACGGCATACATTCCTTTCGACTGAAGTCGTTCACGGTTTTGGAACCATACCCCATCCCAGAGTGCTCCTTGTCCACACAGTCAGCCTGGGCATGGCCAGACGCTCCTAGGAATTGTTCGTCTTGTTGGCCAAAATTGTCAGCTTTCATTAGTGATGTTAAGCCACTGTCTGCAGGTTTTGCAGCTTCTTCCAAAAGATTATCATTATCTGCCGTACTGATGGAGATTTGTTCTTGACCTTCGGTCATTTGTTCATTCCGTATCAGTCCTCCGTCTTCAACCAAGTCTTCTTTCATTTCCTCACATGAAGAGCTCACAGCATCTGTCGGTATCTTCTCACCTTCCTGTAACGCCTGGTTTTCCTGCCCTGAAGGGGTTCTCAGCAGCTCCACCTGCTCCGATCCATCCAGCAATCTGGGTTTCATGCTTGCCCGGATATGATTCTCCGTCTCAGAACCCCCATCCAATGTTTGGGATTCAGAATGCAAGTTTATCTTCTCCAGAGACAACTGTACAAGCCCACTTTGAGATTCTACCGACCCACATCTATCATCCTTCACTGTTATTCCTATATCTTCTTCTAAGTGGGTCATTTCCTCTGCTCCACCTCCTCCAACTTCATCTGCTTGGTCAAAATGAGAACCTGGTCTTGAGGATCCTGTAACCAGCTTCCTTCGCTCGCTGCACGCTGCCCTGACCTCTACTTGACCTCCTGTATCCGTGTCCGGTGTGTCATCCTCGTTGGTCCCGCTAAAATCCCCCAGCGCGCGGCAGTCGTTCTCCTCATGCACCGTGTCCTGGCTAGCCTCACACGCCTTCATGCTGTCAGTCTTACCCCTAACCGCCTCGACCTCGGTGGACAGTCCTCTTCTTATTTCCGAATCTCTCCCATCGGTGCTACTAAGAGAGCAACTCCTCAACAGCCTCTCGCCATTATGACCCGGCACATCGACGTGATGGATATCATCACCGGCGTAATGGACGTCATCATGGACCGGGTCTCTTTCATTGTGTTGTAAAGAATTTCCACCGTCTCCTGTAGCAACTGAAAGCAATGCCTCATTGGCTCTCGTAGCTTCCTCCGTAGAAGCGTGATATTTCGCATCCTCTTTGACCAAATCCACTGACTTCTCATCATCGATGCTTAACGGCTCGACCTTCGAGACATCCCTTGTCTCTTTCTCTGTGGAACCAGAAGCACCGATTTCAACGTCTATCTGCTTCTCGCAAACCGCTTTTGTGAGAATTTCACCGAATGCAGATTTTTTGATAACATCAGTTACACCGTCGGGTGTTTCTAGCCCTACAACACCCGAGTTGCGTGAAACTTCCCCGCAAAAATTAGAATCTAATGCAGCTTTTATTCCGCTTTCATTTCCTTCACTCCCAACTCGTCCAAGAACCTCTGCTTCATTTGTATTTACTATTCCATCTGTTTCTGTTTGTTCTATGCTTACTGTTTCAACATTTGATGTGTACTGTTCTATTTTCATTCCCTTAGACTGGACATTTTCCAAAACTGGTGGTGAACATTCCGTCTCTGTTTCTCTCACTCCAAGGTCAGCTGTTTCATTGACCTTGGAGTTTTGCTCATCATTTGTCAGGTCAGTAGCCTGATTTTCCTCCCCCGACAGGTCGCCGTGATCTACCACGTTGTCGTCCTCAGTATCCTCTACGACCAGCTGGGTGAATGAGAGTGCGCGGGCAAAGTCGCCTTCCTCGCTCTCACTTTCAGACAGCAAGTGATGAGAGGTGGACATTTCTCCCCTGGATTTCTCTATCCCACTAATTTCTTCTGCGTCACGCTGATTTCCCTGTGAATTCATAGCCTCACTGTCGGTGGACGGCTCATCCACCTCTTCAATCGCATCTGCCTGATATCTCGTCTTCTCGCCTTCCCCGAGTACTGGAATTTCCTGCTCCGCTGGCATCACAGATGGTTCCTTAACCCCAAGCTTCGGCAACGGCGCTTTATCAACTTCACTTACATTAATCGTTCCAGCGTCGCTGCTTTCAACGACTGCTGGACCTGTCTGGTTTATGCCGTGTATAGTTCCAGAAGGGGCACTGTTAAGACTTGTAGCAGAGTCTTCTGGGTCTGTACATTGCACAGTTTCAGAGGCAACCTTGTCATCTTCTTTAGTCTCGGATTCCACTTCAAATTCCTTGCCATCCTCAATGGACACCCGCCTCCTCCTCCTCCGTTGGGAAGGGTAGCATGAAGTATCTTTCCCTTGGCTGGAATCTCGCAGAGGTTTCCCCCAATTATCGTCCTCATCGCCACCCCCACCCCCACCCCCACCACTAGCAGCCCCCCTGGAGGTCTCTTCGAGGGAGATGTTGCTTCCAGGAAAACTCCGACCCTCTTCAGGGTCACTTCCTGCGGGGGTGGATTGGGTGAGGCGATCGCCTTCAACCACATTATCACTTCGGTGGCAGTTGTCATTGCTACTGTTGTTGTTGCTGCTGCTGCTGCTCAGGCCGGAAGACCCTTCGTCGACCTGGTGGGAGGAGGTAGAGTTCTCTCCCCCACTCCCGTCCCTTTGAGTCTCGTGAGTACGTGCCGAGTCTGGATTGCTGGTTCCCTCATCCTTTTCCGGCTCCGTTTTGCTGGACTCGGAGGTATCCTGGTTGGTTGTGCTATTATCTAGGTCATCGCTGCTGGACCCGGCCACAGCAGCAGTGGCCAGTTTGAGAATGTCCTCCTCGGTCAGGTGCTCCGCACCCGTCATCACCACGACCTTGACACCTTCACCATCAAGGATTTCCTCGGGGACATTTTCCAAGATGGAGCGGATATTTTCTGGGCTCAGCTCTGCTGCCGTTAGGTTCTCTGCCAAGCTCATATTCTTCTCGCTCACCACTACCTGGCCGAAATTATTGCCATCCGGGCCTGTCTCCCCTCCCACTTCAGATGTGGGTGATCGGGGACAGAGGGGGACACCCCCTGCATCAACCCCATCTGAATTATCTCCCCCTACGCTCGAATCCAAGATGGATTTCTTGATCGCCTCTCCGGTGCTAGATTCCTCCTCATTCTCCGCCAGTTCCACAATAGGTGTGACCGAACGAGACTTAATCACGGAAAGCTCCGTAAATGTCGGCGAAGATAAAGCCTTGTTGTCAGCCGTAGAAGCGTGGTTCGCCGACATGTATCCCGGTAACATGATAGAAGATAGTGATGAGCTACGGAGACGGGTGTACGTGTTGAAGCCTCTCGTCGTGATGACAGGAGGAGGCGATAAAGACAGGGACCGCAGGTCATGTGGCGAAGGTGGTGGGGGTAGCCAGGTGGAGTCAGAGGGTTTGGCAGTAGCCAGGGGGGACTCCGATCTGGCCCGGAAAGCTTGATGTGAAGAATAGAACGAGCTTCGCTGGGAAATGGGCGAAGCCAATACGGCACCGAGTAGAGGGTCGGAAAATGATGGCAGGGGTGGCGACGAAAAGGGACTGACTGTTTTCTCTTCACTGTTCGACCGCTGCCGCATGTTGGGCCTGAAGTCGATAGGTGATGATGACAGTGATTTGCTTCGAAGAACTTCCTGTTTTACCTTGTGGTACTGAAGAAGCGGGGAGTAGGGTGGGGATTTCAAAGTTTGAAAATTGGAATGGGGTTGGGGTTTTCTGGAAGCCGCACAGTTGAGACGCTCCGCGATTCTCACCAGACCCAGTTCTTCATCTCCACTGGAGCCGCAGTTGGGTGTCACCGGGCCGACCGGCCTACTTTTCTTGGGTGGAATATACTTGGTGGGGTCTCGGATATTCAGCAAAGCCAGCGTGCTGGGGGACAGGCCAGATAAGTCTACGGGCTCCGGTTCCAACCTCGTGGCAACTGCGCGTGTCGACGAGCTCGAGGATTGCAGCCTGGCAAGGCAGCGACTATCACCTGTGCCACCTGGCAAGGCTTGCCCTGAGTAAGGCGAGAAAATGCCATCCGCACTTTGAGAGTGAAAGGTCAGAGAGGAATTTATTGCTGAACCCGGGGTACTCCCTGTGAAGAGAATGTCATCACAGTCTTCATCCACTGCTGGGCTAGGCCTGATGGGTTGGACGAAGAGTTTGGTGAAGTTTGGAACTCCGAGGTTCTCCAGATTCAACTGGTTCAGGGGAATGAAATCTGGGTGTTGCTCGTCGTGAACCAGCCGCATGTCCTGAATCTGCATTTCCGAGGTTTCCACCTCAGGTTTGACCTCTACAATACGGCAGGTGTAGACACAGCGGCGACGAGCATCCCGGGTGCTCCAGTAAATTCTGGTACAGCTGCGGGATAAAACGAACAAGAGAGATTAATGAAAAGCGTTTGGACATTGTGGAAAGTATTAGGGAAGTCAGGGTAATTTGATTTTTTTTTATTTTGAGTTAAAGGTTTATGTCACTTACAACACAAATAGGTTATTTAAGTGACAGAATGTGTCATCAACTCTCAAAGCACACTGAAAACACAATCAATAGAATT
>JAUEKS010351924.1:0-11748 GCA_031762815.1 Tylodina fungina | reverse complement strand
GGGCGCAGAGCATACCAACGCTGGAAACAGTCCTTCCGTCCTTCCTTCCTTCCTTCCTTCCTTCTTCCTTCCTTCCATAAATCCATCCTTTCAGCATTTCAACATTACTCTTCTCGAGACGTGGCTTCCCAATTAATGATCTCACGAAATCTAGCTGTGTCTGTTGATACTCTTCCTATCGTCTCGATGTTGTCGCCCGTC
Organism: Tylodina fungina; assembly: GCA_031762815.1. Taxonomy (NCBI): domain Eukaryota; kingdom Metazoa; phylum Mollusca; class Gastropoda; order Umbraculida; family Tylodinidae; genus Tylodina; species Tylodina fungina. The sequence continues at coordinate 11,547 of JAUEKS010351924.1, read as the reverse complement.
CACTCACTGATGCCCTTCTAACTTCATTTCAGTCGTCCTCTTCCTCTTTTACCTACCACTTCCACCCCTTTCCCTCCATGGTCGGTTTTTTTTCTAAAGAGCCATGCCTTTTGATATGTTCGAAATAGCTCAACTTTAGTCCGTGCTGTTATGAATAAGTTGGCAACTTTTTATTTCTAATTTTCTGAGAAACTCTGTCTTAGTAGTTTTTGACATCTATGACGCTCTGCGGACTTTTCTGAAGCATTCGCTTCGAAAGCTTAGATTTTTCTCATGGCTCCTTTATTCAGTATCAAGGGATGAAAGCCTTTAAGAAACATCCCATAGTAACAGATTAGAGAAGGCGGCACAGTGGTGTAGCGGGAGAGCGTTGAACTATGGGCTAAGAGCTCTCAGGTTTGAACCCCACCGGCGTTAATTATGTTGGGTTTTTTTCTCTTAAGCAAGACGATTTACCACTGCCGCTTCACTCAACCCAGGGAAAATGGGTACAGCTGCGACTGGGAAAGTATCCTGCGATAGACAGGCGTCCTATTCAGAAAGTGCTCGTCATGGCGCCGGTTCTATCGAAGTCACCAGTGGGCTCATGGCGGGGACTAGGGTTAAACCTGTACCAGTATGCTGACTGTGGGTTTGGGCCTTAGCTGGGTTTGGGCCAAGGTTTCAGGAGTGTGCAAACAATTTACAATTTACACTGCAACTACTTAGCAAAGTATAAACGCGTTAAACGTTGGGGTCAGGGGGTGTTTTTTTCTACAGAATTTGCAGCCAATTCTATCCTCTGGGATCTCGAAGGAAAATTAGTAAATAGATAGATAGATAGATAGATAGATAGATCTAGATAGATAGATAGATAGATAGATAGATAGATAGATAGATAGATAGATAGATAGATAGAACTCACCCAGGCACTTGAGATAGAGAACAAAACGAATAATAATGCCACACGAAGCATTGTAACTAGGGTATTTTCTTATTCAAAACAGTACCAGATTCACAGCACGTGTTGTTGTTTACCGAGGTGAAATGAAAGTAGGTCGCGCCGCGGCGATTACAGCGAGCCAGCACTGTTGTCACGGAGGATTCTAAGCGGTGTCTGCTATGGTTTTCTTTACTATGTGAGTGAACTTTCTTAACCAGGATTCATCACATGTATTTTGTTTCGACTTCCGCTGCGCAGGCGCCTACGCATGCAAACAAAAATGACGGCCCCCATGAACCTCGATAGCTCCACATTATGTGCCATTTGCCATCCAGAATTTTTTAATGGACCCATCCTAGAGGCTGTATTGTGTACAGATAATAGTTCTAGTGCTGTAGTAATCCAGGCAGCTGACCGGACCACGCAGAGAGAGGAACCAGTCACGGTAGACGGCTATGTACGGCATACAGTGCCGAGATACACTGACAGGGTCTTCAAAGAGCATTTTCGGATGCTCAGATCAACATTTGAGGTGAGTTGTTATTTCTATGTAGATCTATGGATTTCTAGATCTAGTCTTACTTAACAGTGCTTACACGTGTTTTATTAACAAAGAGAAGAAATCAAATCACTACCAGCATGGTTGCAGGTGCAGGTTAAAGCTAGATTAAATAAAAAATGCAGGGGACATTTTAAAACAGTAGGCTTACAAGGCTTGCCAAATCTGCATTGTATCACAATCTCCTTTTCAATAAATTTGTTGGTATTTGGTAAACTTCAATTTAAGTTTAAGGTAATTGGTAGAGCAACTTTGGGCATATTCATTGAGCACAAAACATATCTGCTCATACATTTTCAAGTTAATTGTGAACAAGTTTAGTCTAAGTTACCTTAGCTATTAAACTCTCCTCTCATGGCTTCAATCCACGACCGCACATGTAGGCATGAACCACAAATTTGATACTTAGACTTTTTTTCTTAGTTTTCTACCCCTCCTGAGTACATCAGGTAGGCCCACATTTTTTAATTATTTTTTTTATTATTATTATACTCCAATCTTGTACTTCTAAAAATGAAACAATCCCTTTATTTGTTCAACAGGAGCTAGCATCCACCTTAGCACCTCATGTGAGCTGGAAGGTCCACACGGTGGAAACCAAACTACTTTGCTTCCTATGGATGGTGGGAAATAAAGAAAGTTTTTGAAGTGTAGCTGACAGATTTGGCATGGGCAAAAGCAGTCTACATCTGTGTGTGGCCAATGTAACTGATGGCCTCATTGCCATTGCTTCTGAAGAACTGCGCTTCCCAAATAGCATGGCTGAATGGCATTCATGGCCAAGAAATTTGAGAGGATACCTGGGACCATCGGCTGTGTGGATGGAACCTACATCCCAATGACTGGGAAAACTGGGGAAAGGCGGGATTCCTATATCTGCAGGAAGGGATTCCCGGCTCTTCAAGCCCAAATTATATGTGATGCCAATTTAAAAAGCCTGGACATCACTACTGGGCACCCAGGTTCTGTCCATGACGCTCGGGTGTTTAGAAACAGCCAAGTCCTTCCTTTCCTGCAAAATCTCCCATATGAATTTCATGTGTTGGGAGACTCTGCGTATCCACTGGATACATTTATCCTAACACCCTATAAGGACAATGGTCATATGACTGAAACACAAAGAAGGTACAATTTTGTACATTCTTCTGTTCGTTGTTGTGTTGAAAGGTGTATTGGCCTTCTAAAGGGGAAGTTTCGACGTCTTAAGTAATTTGAAGCACAAGATGACATTCTGATGGCAAAATTGATTGTAAGCTGTGCAATTGTACACAATGGCATTCTCTCTAAAGAAGGTATTGAGAACGAATTGATTGATCTGGAGGACGGGGAGGAGGAGGAGTTATCTCAGACTCAGGCTGGCATAACAAAGTCAGCATCCAACAAAAGGGATTATGTTGCTAGATTAATCGCTGACAAGTAAAGTTACAATTTTATGGATAGAAATTATGTTATCAAATTTGCCATCGGAATCAGATTATCCTGGCCTGCGGAAACATGCACACATACATCACAGTGAAATGTTCATAACAATTTTGGCTTTGCCCAAAGGCATTGTTCTTTTTTTTTCTTCAGTGGGTGTAATTTGAAATGGTGTACAAGTTCATGAACACAGAAATGTCTTACTATGGGACTTTTGAGTAAACCACAAATACAACCATTTTTTTTTCTTTGAATTTTATTTACACATAATTATAATATGTCAAATTGAAAACTGAAAATGCCTGCGTGGGTAATTCCTCAATTTCCCCTACCCTCAAAACCTAGAAAAAGAAAATAACCTGTTACTGCTACTCTGACTTTCATCCCCCTTGCCAAAAAGAGTGCCTAAAAATTGTTCGAATAAATCATTTCTTCGCTTTTCTTCGGAAGCGATCACCTTCAATTGTTTCCTGATTTTTTTTTTTTTTTATTTGTTTCTAGAAATGTTTCCACCCATGCAGGCATTTCTCGTTTCCTTTTCTTTGTTTTTGGTGTTTGCTTGCTGGGTCCAGGAGTCCCAGGACTTCCTCCACTCGTTTCAATTTCATGCGTGCCGTGATTTGCTGGCATTGTCTCAATGCTGAAGGATTCTCCAGCAGCAATCACACAAGGTGGATTTACTGCTGGATCAGCCTCCAGCACAGGAGCCAAGTCTTCCATATACTCCCATGTGGAGCGACCTCTGCCGGTCTGTTTATTGGAGTCCTTGATCTTCTTGTATCTGAAAACTAAACAATCAAACAAAAAAAAAGGCTCACTAAGATTAAGGAGTATTCAGCACCATCAGCATGAAAAACTAAAGAGAATACTTAAAACGGTCATATATGCATGTATTCCATTTGCCATTATATTGTTTCATTTTTCCAAATGACAGAAGTGGAAGAGGGGACCCCAAAAACAGTCATTTTTGGTAGGTGTTATATTATATCGGCCCCAGGAAAAAAAAGCAGAAAGACGACTATTATTATTACATGTAATTGAAAACAAACGTGTGGAATTACCTTTCCTTTAGGCCTCTCCATTTTTTGTCTGCCTCCTCCACAGTGAACTGCTGCCCTCCGATGTCATTCAATTTTCCTGCTATCTTCTGCCAGGTGTTTTTCTTTTTTTATTAGATTATTGCAAAAGTCACCCTGGTGTTCCAAGTACAGTGAAATCAAAAGTTTGACTTTTGCGTTGGTCCAGCCTTGATGAAGAAAAACAAAAGAAAAAAGGCACATTGTAAACCTTTTCATAATACATTATGTGTACATAAATTATTATGTTTGGTCCTATTATTTCATGTTTTGTAAGTCCACCTTTTTACTTCAGTTTCATAGGCCTCTTCATTGAAATAATGAACAAAAATTAGTGAATTTTTCTGCACATATAGGCCTATATGCCTACCATTAATACTATTTTTAGTTGGGACGTTTTTGTTTTAAATATGCTTCTTTCGCTTTTTTTTAATTTGTTTATTAAGATACATGCAATTGTTGTGTGTGTGTGTGTGTTTGTTGTTGTTGTTGTTGTTATTGTTGTTGTTGTTGTGTGTGTGTGTTTGTGTGTGTGTGTCTTTTGTGTGTGCATGTTTTCAAATGAGTATTCAGTGTATAACTATAAAGTAAGCTTAATGAATGAAAAATAAAATTCATTTAATAATGTTTTTGTTTTGTTGACATTTTCTTTATTGTTACTTAGATTTTTGGGGGGTTGTTTGAGGTTGTGTTTTACACTTCTCACAGCACAGTTTAGGCTATATAGGAGGCTTTGTTACTTTACAATTTTAGTGCTGCCACACAGGGATATAAAGTGTAATGCAACTTCCATAACTCACCCACAGTATTCTGATAGCAGGACATCCACTAAAATTACAAAAAAAAATATAATAATATTAATAAAGGTTTTAGGTGTGATCTGGCCTGAGTTCGAACTCGTGACCTCCCAGTTCCTAACCTATAGACCACAGCGACTGGCAAAATACCCTTTTAGACACAATGTTACACAGCAGTAGGCCTACACTTCACGAATAAACTAAATTAGTAGGACCACACGTTTCATTTCGGCTTCATTAAATTTTTTTAAAGAAAGTTTTTCTGGGACATCGTAATTTTTGGGCCTCTTTTCAATGTGTAAAAAAAAACAACAAAAAAACAACTAAACAAAAAAAAGAAAACAAACATTGCCCTTTGGGCAATGCAAACACATTTTTCATTATGTCATTGTACATACTTTTTTTCCCATCATCCTGGCTTGGCCCATTCTCTGATGATGCCGATACTGGTGTAAATCTTTCTGTTGAAGTTGAAGCTTGTGACAATTGTGGATTGGCAGCCACCTCTTGGTAAACTCCTTTAGAAAAGGACAAAGAAATTATCTTTAGCCACAGCAAATGAATGAATATTTAATATTTGTGTATTATAATATATATGATAATATAATAATATATATGGGTTATTTTACATCTCAATAGTCTACTTAGTTAGTATATATAGTAACATTTATATCAAGATGGCTCAAAGGTCAAAAAGGTATACGGTAGATTGCACACATTGGGTAGTCCAATCAGATGTGAACACTAACTGAATGTATTTCTAGTATTACTATTAGATCTACTAATAATGTCATCATAGACAAGTAGAAAACTGTTTTATTGAAACCTGCCATAACACATTTTCGTCTTACCGTCGTCATTGTGGAACAATACATCATGGACCACATCGTAACCCCCCAAGACAACTTCAAACAGATCATCCTCTTTTTCAGGAAGAGTCAGATGCAGCTCATCCAATTTCTTTTGGAAAATTGTGGGGCCGTAAAATGACCCATGTTCTGAAAAAAAAACAAGCAACAATAATAATTATTGTATCACAGACACAAGGATAAAAAAGGGTCAGCTGGCAGGGAAACTATTACTTTACAATAATGAAAAGAACAATTATTTGCATGAACAGGCAATCAACAGGGTGACTAAATTACCAATTTGTAAAAAATGTTTTTGTGTAAACACCTGTCGGGGTTCGAACCCGCAACCTCCCAGTCTCCAAGCGACGCCCTAACAGCTAGGCCACAGCAACTGCTCTTTCCTTTGTCCATTAATATTTAATTCCCTTTTGGAGAAAGAAATAAGAAATAAAAATAAAATAAAGACAAACAATGTATCTAATAACAACATTGAGACAGAAGGAAAATGATTAAAAACAAACCAACAAAAAAGAGTAAAGAATCGATACATGTAGATGGATTTCGATTAAAAAAAAAAAAATTCAATTACCAGCTTTAAAAAAAGGTGGGGGGGTGGGGGGGGGGTGAGCTCACGGAAATAGGATAATATATTGTACAAAACACGAAAAAACAAAACCAAAGTAAAAACATTGTAAAAAACAACACTCCCACACAAGAGAAAAATAGTGAGGAAAAGAAAAAGGCGTGAATAAAATCAACGTGAGAAGGGGGACAAAAATGATACAGTACAAAGAAAAAAGTTGTTTTTTGAATCATTAGATACCGGTAGTAAAAAAAAATAATTTAAAAACAAACAAACACAACTGACAAAAAGGATTGGCAGAAATACTAAAAACAACAACACCAACAACAACACGTCACAATAACACAAACACTCCCGCACAAAATAAAAAATAAGGAAAATGAAGTGAGGGAAATGGAAAACAACAATAAATAACAAGCAAACAAAGATCTGTCAGAATCCTCACCCTATTTAGAATTTATTTTTATTTGGCCTACTTCGTAGTCTACCAGTACCTGTGGTAGTATCACGTGCGTGCGTGGTAGATTCTGGATCTAGATCTAGATCTATTTTAAAACAGTTCAAAACTTAACTTTGATTACTCTAATGATAGAGAATATTCAGTGTGTCGATAGAATCTATATTAGAATGTACTCACCCCCGGTTAACAGTGCCACATCATCCTCTTCAAGCATACAATCGAAAAAATATCCTTTCACGTTTTGAATCCCATGGGGGCCGCCATCTTTGTCTTGTGGGAACCTCAATGAGTTCACTGGATGCTTCACCTGCCAGGCGGTCCAGGCGCCTTGCGAACTGAACGCGTCTCTGGTCCGCTAACCTACCTACCCAGCTAAGAAGCTGACAGCTAGGGCGTTAGCTGTTCAGCTTGTTCTGCAACGATAAGTTTTGAATTCGAAACAGGTCTAGCAGTTAGTAGATCTTTCTTTATTAACTCAATCCCACCTAAGACCTTCTGGGAGCCTGAACTCCCTCACCCTAAGAAAAGGGAAGCAACTCCGGGCAAATTCAGACATACTTTTTATAAACAGCGATTGTGAAGTAACCAGAAAAGAAAAAATTATGAAATAAACGGCAAATAAAATGTATGACCTTGTAGTTATTCTGTGCAGAATTTCAAGTTTCTAAAATAAAAGGAACTATGGAAATTTAAATCACGAAAATGCGCAATAGTAAAAATTCACGCACACTATATCCTATTTTGTTCACCACTATTGTTCCCCAAGCCCTGCATCAAAAACTATACATGATACAGTTATAAAATGAACTGGAAATGAAAGCTGGTAAGTTTAACTTTGATTGTGTTAAGTTTTAGCTTTGTAGTTATAATAGATCTTCTACAAGGTATTCCTGAACCGACTGGTAGTTCAGGACGTCAAAATGAAATCACGCTCAAGATTTAGGGCTCTAAGTCTTTCCTGGAAACCTGTTACAAGAAGGTAATATACATAAGAGAAATCTGAAATAAGTTGTACATGAGAGTCAACTTGCTGAGTTTTGATGTAGTTCAGCAACAAAATAGAGGATGAGAAAAAAGATAGAAAATAAAATTTGATCAACATACCGTATAGTAAGGCAGGATAGCATCCAATAATGTTGCAACATCCAGGCAGTACCAAAAAGAATGATCTCCAAATCCATAATGAATATAATAACTGTATCCAAGAAGAAATCCGCGAAGAATGCTGACTCCAAAACAACAGGAAAAGACCACTAATGGGTCAAACACATCTAATACACAATATTATAAAAATAAAAAAAATAAAATAAAAAAATAATTTTAAAAAATTTAAAAAACACCACCACCACACACACACGCACTTCGAATACATTCCTAAACTGAAGGCTGGTTGCGAGAGGATGCCTTCAGTTTCTGATGAAACACTGCAAAGCAGTGACCTTTGCATAGGTGAACCTTGCACAGGCTACAACCATATGTGGTGGTGGGGACGATCCCTGAAGCCGTCTTCCTGCCGCTGACCCGACACTCCACGCAGCCTTTCTTCAGCCCATACAGTCGAATGGCCTGGTGTTCCGAAGGGTCCATGACAGCAAGACCAACCATGGCAACAGCATCTGGGGCACGGCGTTTCCTGGATACACATCCCTGCACCAGGGCTGAACATACATTCAACCGGAACTGGAGCTGTGACAGCAGTCGGCGGTTCTTGGGCGCTGGTCGGTTGCAGGTCTTGAACAGGATCCAGCTGTTGATCATGGCTGTCTGCATCAAAAACCAGGCCACATATCGCCACCACTTGAGACCAGACCGGCCCATCCCATAATATGACCGATGCTGGTCAGCCAGGTCCACCCCGAACATATACTTATTGTAGTGCAGCACCGCCGTCGGAATGCTCACCTCCTTCATGCCGCCGGGTGATCTGCGCTGAACATCCTCCATACCAGGAGTGACATCAGTGGAAAGCACAGCCACCTTTCGCTTGTCTCGCCAGACCAGAGCAGAAAGAGCACCTGATTGTGCAAACCTCACGTCACCAGGCCTCATACGTGAAGTTGATCTCTCCTTCAGCCTCTCTGGCCAGCCTCGGCGGTTCGTACGGACAGTGCAGCACGAATGGGTCCGGTGGTCATAAAATAGATCCGATGACAGGGTGACAGATGCAAAAAAATTATCGTAAAAAAAAATGGTGTCCCTTTCCAAGATGACGCCTGGTCAGGTCAGTCACCACCTCATAGCCGACGCCATTGGGGTGTGGTGGAGCCTCGGACTTCCCAGTGTACACCTTGAAGTCGCACAGGAAACCGTTAGTGGGATCAGCGACACACCACACCTTGATGCCCCAGGGCGTTGGCTTTCCCTGCATGTATTGCTTAAAAAATAAGCAGCCACGATAGCCGATCATGGCCTCGTCGATGCTGGGCAGGTGCATACAGTGCTCGCCATCTGGAAAAAGAATAAAGGAAAATACATGACAATTTGAAAAATTATCTCTCTTTCTCTCATGTAGATTTATATCTATAGGCGGCTATTTATGTTATATTATATTCTTTTATGTTACAACCAGGTAGAAAAAAATATAATTGACAACAAAGGTGTGTAATTTCTAGTCTAGATCTAGATCTATATAGCTTACCCGTATTTTATAAAACAGTACGCTATAATATCGATCGCATGGATTTTCAAACAGAAGCCTAAGATAGAAAGCCTAGATCTATATCTAAAACTAATAAGGAGAGCAAAAAATCATTCTATCTAATTTCTTACAGCTGGTGAAAAATTTTTATTGATCTATTGTAGAATGTAGGCTATAGATCTAGATTTAGACTTAGATCTAGATCTAGGCCTAGATCTCTAAATACAAATCTTTTCTAGTTTGAAAACAAAAAGTAATAGGGGGCCTACTCACCTTTCCTGGATGTGAGTAAGAAATGGTCGAACCTTGTACAAAGGGTCGTAACCGACCTGTCCTTTGGGAATCTCCTGGTTAGGGTCATTCAGGTGAAAATACTGGTGTATCTTCTCATACCGCGATTTTCCCATTAGATCAGCTACGCCTGGCACACGCAGTCGGTCATCCGAGCACCAGTACATGTTGTACTCTGGGAGCTGATGGATCCCCATAATGAAATTAGTGGCCAAATAAATCCTCACATCCTGTGGAGTTACTGACTTCCAGTACTTATCCACCCTCCTCTCCCTAGCCTGCCTATATTCAGCATACAGGTTGGTTTGGTCAGCCATGTACGCAATGAATCCTGGCGTAATGAATAGGGAGAAGAAGTCAAAGACGGAAGAAGTCGTGGACACATTATCATCTAGCTGGGGTCCAACAAACTCGTCGAATACTAGTTCTCTGGGCTCCCTCCCATCGCCGGGGTGATCAAGCATAACCCACTCCCTAACTCTATCCCTATCACCTAGATCTACATTACGATCTCGATCTAGATCTAGAAAATCTAGATCTTGGTCCTCTTCGTCATCTGACGCTACAATGAGGTCTTCATCTACATCAGATTCCTCATTCTGACCAGGCGCAGGATCTACTTCTTCCCCATTATCGAAACCATAAGTCTCACCGTCGTATCTAGCCCCAGAACACTCACGGTATAACCTCAACAAATTTTCCATGTTGACGCTCGCGCAGGATGGAATCAGGCTCAATCAGGATAAAAATCCACGGAAGTTGGCGTGTTTGCAAACACAACTAAAAATCAGCTGTTTCGCGCTAAATGACGAATGAGATATCGTTGGAAAGCTTGAAATCTCGTCTACACGATAGTCTCGTTTAAAAATAAATTACAACGAGATTCTCGTCGGTATTCGGCGTCACAAGAGGGATATCGAAAACGAAGGTAATCGGGCGATGGCGGGCGATGTAGGTACGCCGACAGGCTTTCGTTACGGGTGATGACGGGCGATGTCAAAGAGCTGGCGTAAAATATATTCACTAGAAACGGTTTATCCTTAATTAATTATCTAGTCCTAGCTGACACTGTCATTGACCTGAAAATAAAATGTTTTCTTGAGAGTTTGACGACTATTACATTTTAATTCTTCTTTTATCGTGGAATTGAATATTTTTCCAGCATATGAATACCTCACTTGAATATATTTTTCAGCTACCGCTTTTATCAAAAGGATAACATGATTATTAAGACCTTCTTGGTCAAGCATATGGGAAGTATACAAAGTGGAAAAAATAGTTTTACTGAGGAAAGACTTCATTAAATTCTGTAAGAGTTTAGAACAAGTAATATTATACAATCTTCCATCATCACAGGAAGCAACATATTTTCTAAAATGTTTCTCACAAGTAAGACAAATTTCAATGACATCAACCCCCTCTAGTTTTTACAGAAATCAATGAATGACACTGAAGCAATTCAATACATCTTCAACTAATGTATGTAAACAAAATTCACAGTGAATGGTTCGTTTTAATTTTGAAACAGCAATACCTGCTATGTAAGCAACAATGTTTCTGAACACAATGAAAGTTGATTACAATTAATAAAATAGTCCTCTGTTCTATGATTTTCACAAAAGTCTTCTAGTACTTTACTCTTAGTGACTGACTTATTGATAAGGGTTACTGATGGAATCTTCTGGTCACTGCTACGACTGCTGCTGGAACTGGAAGCACTCAAAATTGTCATTGACTCTAAAGGCATGCAGTTACCTCTTGTGACATCTTGAATTTCATTATTGGTCAAAAACTGCTTGTGGCGGATTTCACAAAACTGGTTCCCCAGACATCCCAAATTTTGGAAAAAATAAAATACACTTAAATAGGACTTATGATATATCATTGGAAAGGAAATTTTATGAGGATTTCAAATTTAGCAATTTTTTGAGTAAGAGGCTTACCTATCTTG
>JAUEKS010351813.1:0-11752 GCA_031762815.1 Tylodina fungina | reverse complement strand
TATTGTAATACATCCTGCAGGTTGAGAAGGCTATTGTGTACTGTATGTTTCTGTCTCTGGATGTCAAAGCGCCTTAGGACATGATACAGTGGATCTGTGTGCTATACAAATGACTTTCATCATCATCATCATCATCAATAATATAATGATCCTCAGATCCTACATTTTGTTATGTTTGTTTTAACAGTCTACCCACATACAAAACCAGACTCATCTTCTTGCTTATGCAGAACACTTCTACCCTTTCCATAGCACATAACCTTAGATTCGGCATTGTTTATGACCAAAAAAAAATATGAAAGTCAGATTAAACATGTAACAATAATATTTCAAAGTGGCCCTGACATGCTGAGATGAAAACTGCCATTAAAAATATTAATACTGTCCTTCACGTCTAAAGAAGCGGGGAAATTGTGGCGTACCCGAGGATAAGGGATACCAGTGGAGGTGTTGAAGGCAGGCAGCAGCCGATCACCAACTTCCTTGGCCATAGTGAGTAGTTCCCCTTGGTACCACTGTACTGCAATCTTCTTGCGCTTGAAATAGATGGCAGCCACATGGCCGCCCAACAAGCCACTGCAAAGAACCATGAAAATAGGGGCATAGTTATGAGAAGTTAGTAGTTTGTAGTTGTTGGTAGGCACCACACACGTATGCTTCTCAATGATTTTTAGCTAAAATTCTGCTTGACCAAGGCATTACAATTATTTCAACCGACTCTCCAAGCTACTTGCTCAGCACAAGACCCTGAAGTTTCAGAGTCACACTTGATGTACAGTCACAAATCAATCAATAGCCCAACACATCATTTATCCTCATTCACATATCAACTATTGATACCATGTCACCCAGTATTCCCAGTGTAAAAATGGTACCGGACTATAGACAGTGAACGATATTGTCAGTATGTTAGTATAAGCGCCTAACCAGCAGCCTGTACTGTATACTCCTCAGGGAGTTGAGCTGGTTTCAGCTTAACATTGGTCTGTCGGGGCAATAATAGTGTGTACGCGCCCAGAGCTTGTATTAACGAGTATTTAATGCTATCTAAAAGTAGAGAAACAAAACTGTATTTTTGTAAATGCTACTCTTTATCAATCCCCTAAACTGAAACAGTGCTTTGTCAGACTGTGTTACACATGATACTTAGGTGGGATGAGAGGAAAAAATCAACAAATCGCAAAACAAGAATGCAAGGGAACATTACCCTAAAATCCTGATGTTGGTCTCGAAGACAGACACTACAGCATCAGCGTCAAAGCGTGATACTTGGATGACATTTTTCACCGCCTTCTCAAAGCCATCCAAATTGCCAAGGATCTAATATGAAATATGACTGTTTTTAGTTTTATCACAAAAACAAATGCTTCTCATAAATTCTAAAGGGTGTGAATCAAGTTGGAAATTATCAAATCCAGTTTTGTTCAAATTGGCCAAAAGCAAGACAATTTAAAAACTTAATTTCATGGGTCAATCTCATATCGTCAACAAGTTAGCAATTACCAAAATATAAATAAATGAAGCCACAGGCTTCAGTAGCGCATAAAAGTTGTATTTCAAATATTTTATCTCAAAGAGGTTTGGGCGGTGTTGTATAATGACGTATGTGATGTCGTGAGGCAAACGTTTCGACTCTCAAACTGGGCCTGGAGATGCCAGAAGTTTTCCAAGTGACTCATACTCTCTAGTCTATGTTACATAGGCCTAGCCTCTTACAGAATTTCATTTCAATTGGCATTTATGCCCCATCATGAAATATAGCCTGTAAAGCACATAACATCATTAAAAATGAAATTCATGCAACCGCCATTACCAAAATAAAGATACTACTCACAGCCAAAGTATCCAAGGTATCGATGAGCGTCAACGTAAAACTGAATAAGAAAAAAAATTGGTAGGAGAGTTATAGTGTGAATATGAAAAGATCTGGACAAAACCAAGGGGTGACTGTTAGCAGAGACACAATGGAAGGATTGTATTTACACATGCTAAGAAAGAGAATCAAAAACTGAGAGGAATTCAGGACGCATCTTTAAGTAACCTTCAGGAGAACAAGATCGGAATATTTTTCAACCAAAGACTAGCTTCCCAGAATTGTTCTCATTCACTTTCACCCTCGGATGCCCAGAGAAAGTTTATTTTCCAAGCTTACTTTCCCAGGGTGTCGTCAACATCTCCCCTTGAAGGCTCCGTGTCTCTGTATCGTCCTCTGCAGGATAGGGGCATCAGCTCATCCGCAGGAAATGCATTATCCTGTACAGGATGCAAGTACCATATATACATGCAAATGTGCAAATGTTCATACATTTGTTATGTTAACTTGGTCAACATATCATATATATAAACCTTGTATCATCTAAGTATTTTTAGTTGTTTCACTTTCATGAAATTACTTTTTTCTTATGGCAGTATAAACCCAGTTTCAAATTGATCTGCAGTATATTTCTAAATACTTTTCTAAATTAACTTACATGTGGGGCGCTGTGGTCTAGCGGATAGAGAACTGGACCACGGACCAGAGGTTCCGGGTTCGAGGCCACTGGTGGCACATGTGTTTATCCTTAACCCTTTCGACATCACTTGCGAGGTCTAAAATAAGTCCCGAGGTCATCAGCCCCCCGAAATGTATAACCAGTCACCTATACACACCTATCAAAATCCTACTTACCTCCTTTCCTATTCATTTTAGATGCATAAAACTATAAATCAAATGAAAGGAAATTGAATGCACTTTGTAATATAACCAGTTTTGGTTGCGTTTATCAAGTTTGTGGGCAGTGGTGACATTGGTGCCTGTAGATCTAGATTCTAGATCTAGGGGTTGCCTGATAACTAGATCTACTGCTAGATCTAGATCTAGATCGAGATTCTAGTTCTCTAGATCTTGATCTGTCATCATTAGCACCTGAATCAACTTTATTTTCACCACTAAAACTACCATTGCTGATGTTTGAGGAGCTAGAGTTGAACGACTGCCAGCTCATCTCACTGATTACACTGTCATTAGATCTATCACTCTCCGTTGTTTTGTTTACATTAGCAACATGATTTGTTCCGAAAATTACACCCAGGTTGACACAGATGCTATTTTGTAAAGGGAAATTACTCTAGAGAAGCCTCCAAACAGGAAGAAGAGCAAAGGAGTTCACTCTGATTATTCCACATGGCAATATTTGAGGCCACTCCCCTTCGTCGTAATACTGGCTTGTGATGAATGTGAGCTCAAACGCCACCCGCCGGTATACCGGCAGGTGATGACGAAAGGGTTAAGCAAGAAAATTTACCCCTATTGCTTCACCCAACCCAGGTGAAAATGGGTATGGTTGAGCTTAGTTGAGCTAAAGTTTTATGTCCCAAATGAAAAATTGCCTCTCAGGACAACAAAGATCTATAAAAAAAAAATTATATATTGTTTTTAGCATTCTATTATACATGTCCTCACATTACACTGTTGGAATACCGGTACTTTATATGATATCAAATTTTTGTGGTCATTTTAATAAACTAAAGCCCTTTCAAACAGTCTGAAATAATAACACTCCCATAGTTACCCCTTGGCCCAATCTCAAATTATGAACAACAGAATTACACGATGATTATGTAGGAACATACCATGTATGCATTATACGCATGGTTGAACATCTCTAGAGTCTTTTCCCTGTATAAACAGAAATAATTTATATCAAAATGTGGAAAGGGAAATTTTCCTGAACAAAAAAACAACAACAATAAAATTATAATATCCAATGACCTTTAGCACTCTCAATAAATATATTTATTATTATTATATATGGAATATATGGAATTTCTTTTGAGATTTCCAGGACCAAAGGTTATCTTAAAGCACATCACATTCGTATACTATACAGGCTCACACTTTCATGCCACACGTAAATTCTAAATATATCTTCAAATTTGCTGCATGGTCTCTATAAAATAAGCTGAACACAGCTAACCAAAAGCCCTTTAAATAGATGCTGTTGGTGTAAATTACGGACTCTGGTTTGTTGGGTCTGCTGCCTTCTATCCGATCACGTCATACCACTTCTTTCTTTTGCGACCCACCTCCAATGAAGGATCAGCATTTGTGGAAAATTATGTAACTTACTGGTGCAATTGTCAGATGTAATTTGGATTTTTTTTCTTACATATGTACAAGTTTTTCTGGGCAAGCATCAACTTCCCTCTTACTAAGTCTAGATCTAAAATCTCAATCTAACATCGATGACTAATCAAAATCAGGAAAAGAAGTTATGGGAAAGGACCAATCAGAGACCTATAGAGGAAGAAATTGACAGGCAAAGATGGTGTTGGATTGGACATACTCTGAGAAAGCCAAGCAGTAGCATCACCAGACAGAAGAAAAGGAACAGGGGTAGACCACAGATTTCCTGGAGGAAATGCCTGGGAGGATGATGTGAAGAGACTCTGATGTGAAGGTACGCTTGGAAAGAATTGGCGAAACTGTCTCAAGACAGGAGTGAGAGGAAATCTCTGGAAGGGGTGACGGGCAATGATGATCATTCCTCCTCACACAGAAACATACATAAACATACAGGCTGAACACAGAAATATCAGGGCTGCGCATACACCGGTTGGAACAATAAAGTTAGCCGCACCCCCCACCTTCCCCCTCCCGCACCTTCACATTTTTCCTAACCTTCCACCCCCACCCCACTTCCACAGACGCCAAGCCCAAGTCACATGCCCAGTCATTGAATCACTCCTAGTCCTAGAATTCTTTGCTCTAGGCCTAACAATAACGTAATATTGGAAAGGTCCATTATTATAGACTGTAGGGGTAACAAGGTGTAAACAACAAACCTCGCTCTGAGTGACCAGTGACAGCACAATAGGATAAAAGACCCTGCCCCTTCCCCCAATAAATAATGGTCCAATCCTATGCAAATTAGCATTCATCGTTTTGGCATGAGTGTCTGACTTATCAGAAGCATTGTTATTGTCAAACTAAACCAATAGAACAATATAGAAGACGATAATAGGCCTACATGTACAGTATTTCTGAAGTCACCCACCGCGCGCGGAAAAACACGTCACCCGCATGACGAGGGTGGGGAAACAAGGCGGAAAAAGACGTCACTAGCAGGTAGACGTAAACGAAATGGCCGCGGAAAAACACGTCAGCCGCAGGTTAAGGGTTAAGGATGATTTTCAGAATGCAGTTGCTGGACAAAATCAGGAATGAAGGTCTATGGGAAAGGATCAATCAGATACTGATAGAGGAAGATATTGGTAGGAGAAAATGGTGTTGGATTGAGCATACTCTGTGAAAGCCAAACAGTAGCACCACCAGACATGCTATGAAATGGAATCCACAGGGGAAACGGAAAAGGGTTAGGCCATGGATTTCCTGGAGGCAATGCCTGGATGAGAATGTGAGAAGAGAAGTGGGTACTCTTGAAATAAATTGGCAAAACTGTTTTAATACAGGAGTTAGTGGATGTCTCTTGTGTGGGCCTATACCCTGGAAGGGAGTGATGAGCAATGATGATGATTGGCTCTTAGGTGTGAATCTATAATCTATTTTATAATACTCAGCACATGTGTATACCAACTGTAGTAAGCCAAGTAAATATAAACACATAAGAGCTGGAATTTTATCTCCAAAATATTTTTGGACTATACATATTATCTATCTTTTATCACTAGCTTTCTTTTTTATGTGAATTTTTTCTACAGGATGGCTTCAGTGAGGAGAAATAATGAAAAACTTCAAAAGGAGATGAAAGAAATTCAAGCCATCAAAGTAGAGAAAGAAAAACGTCCCAAAACTGCAGAAGTGCCAAAAAGACAGCTTAAAAAAGATAGCAGATTGATTCCAGGTAACAAATGACTATCATTTTGCAATATTATTTGGCTGAAGAATTTATTGATAATGCATGTAAAAATGTCTATAGTTAATGATATGTTTTCTACATTTAGGTTATTAATTGAGCACCGGGAATTCCAATTTTATATTTTATGATGTATGGTCAAGTCAGAGCTCTGATAAATTAAGTGCTTCAGAAAGAAGATGGCACAATATTATGTTTTATTATTTGGAAGAAGAAGCTCATTTGTCAAAACATTTTTTTAAGGTCTTTCACTTGAGGAAACAACCGATATGAAATTCCTTCAGAAGAAGTATGAGGCCCTAGATCGACAGTTAAAAGACCTCAACATTAGCCTCAAGGCTCGCTTTTTGCCCAAGACAAATAAACTTCAGCTGAAGGAAAGTCTTGACAACAAGGTTGCTTACAGAGATAAACTTCTCTGGCAGTGTCAGGTACTATCACACTTTTGAATATTCACTAAAATTTAATATAATATCCTTGCAAAAGTATATGGGTATTGCAAGAAAGAATATTTAAAGAAAATTTGATTTAATTCATATTTATTTTTCAAGGGGATATGCCTCATCAAATAGTGAGGCAGATGTCCAGTGCATCTGTGAAGCTGAGTTTTATCAAGTCAAAAGCTGAGGCATCTGTACTCAATAACACTATGTTTGGCCTCAGGAAGGGCTTTTGGCTGAAGAATATTAACTCTAAAACAAATGAAGATACCCCTGAAAAGATCATTTGTATCTTGGTTTAATCCCTGAAATCAGGAACAACAGCTTAAAAAGAATGATGATGTGATGGTTGTGGTGGTGCTGATGGCAGTGGTAGTGGCTGCAGCTGTGGTGGTGGTGTCAGAGAGATAATGATTATAACCATATTACAGATTGTTCTTAGTGTAATTCTTGTTCAGATAAAACCCCAAAATGCATGAGTCGAAATCAGTGGTAAAATCTAAAATTCCAATGACTATTACAGAAAATTTTCACGAAAAAGAAAGATTGATGGTTTAATCTGGTCTAGGAATTGAACAGTTTGTTATTTTCAATTGTGTATCAAAGATATTAAGCTGCGAAGCAGTTCTACAGTAAAAACAAATTGTATGAAGGGATGACGGGTTGTATATCTTAAGGTCTATTTTGCAACTTTTCTAGAGGATTAATAATCAAAATTATACATTTTATCACTTTTGTGGAGGTTTTGACCTATTTTTATTATGAAAATATTTTTAAAAATAGTAACAAGCCTCCAGTGCAACCTGCTAATATTGACATCACTGAGACCATTGAAATTATGTTGAAATAAGGAGATGTCGATATATAATGCGATCAACCCATTACATGAAGAAAAAATAAAAGGATATCACTTAGATAAGACTATAGGGCACAGCCACAAGGCAAGGTGAATTGTAAAATAAATTTTGGCTGTGATAAAGACCATGTGCACAGTAATATAGGCAATTGACCCCTGTGGTCGAGTGGTTAACCATTTGGCTTCAGATGCGGATGACCCGGGTTCGAATCTCCCCACGGGGGCAGATTTTGAAAGTTGGTCGTGTGGGCGTTTTCATGGCGATCCACCCCCGTCCTATCGGCGACGGACGTTAATACGTAGGTCCCACCCCTTATATAACCTAATAAGTGTTGCTAGGGGTGTAATAAACGTTTCAAACAAACAAGCAAAGCAATGTCAATGGTAGAACTGATGTTTAGCCTTAAAAAGGGTCTTTGTTTAGAGGTTGGGAGCTGTTGTGGTGATTTCTAGTTTGCCGGCTTGAAGAAATCATTGAATGTTGACTGCCTTTGTTTGTTGTGAACTATTTCACACACCTTGTCTTCAGTTTGTGCAGTCACGCCAAATATATGTAGTGTGTCTCTGTTCATGTGCTGCTGGGCAGATCAATCGCTGCTTTTGCCTACATGCTTGAAACAAGTTCAGTTAATGGGGTAGCCTGCTTAACGGACGTTGTATTTTATTATCAGTAAAAGAGCACTTTTGTTGGCTTTAGTAGCCTCACAGCATATGAATTGATTGACTGAGAAGCTGCAATGCTATTTGCTGTCTCCGGCTTTGACCATTGACTTACCAGCTATCGACTTCAATCTTTTGAATTAATATTCCCAACACCGACCGAGTCAGGATGTCGATATATGCGGGTATGATCAAATTCCTGTCGTTATATCAGGTTTTTTTTCTTACCTATGATATATAAGGAAATAACGGAATTTTGCTGTCACATCAATATATGCGGGACGTCAATATATGTGTTGTTGATATAAGTGGGTTGCGCTATATTTACATTGTGTGTTCTCTGGTCTAAGTTAAGATTTAAATATTTTATTTTGTCGGAATTGCTATGTATTATTGAAAAAAGCCCACTTACTATATACTATAATTATGTCTTCATTGTTTAGATGCAACCCTTTTAATCTTCTTTCCTTTGTCCCATTTTTATCTGGCAACATTTGGATAATTTTGTAACTGTCAGTTATAAAAGAAATATTTGGTCAAATAGAATGTCAGAGCTCCCATTTGTGTAATTTAAGGCTGAAAATGTTTTAACTTTTATTATTATTGAAAGGTCAAAATTTGGTCAGTTAAAACAGATGAAAAGCTATGAACATGGAGAAGATAAGCTATGAACATAGAGGCGAGAAGCTGTGTAGTTAGTGTCTATTTGAAAATAATGTTCAACCATACTTGATTGTAAACAGGTATACAAAGCCCGAGGTCAGAAGCTAAAGTTAGCACTTGAGTCTGCACAAGCTTATAACCAAATGAAGCCCCCCCATCAGACTGTAGGGGATGCAGTCATTATTGCTTTCCACCAAGCATCAGGGATGTGGAAAGCAGAGAAAGGTGAGGTTGTCTACCTAGATCTGTTGATTAGTATGCATTTAATATGTATATTTCTCATCTTAGTTTCATTGCCTTGAACAGACATGTGGTGATGTCAAGGAACAATTTCTTGCCATTAGTACAGTGTAATGCCGTCCCACCTGTACTTCACTGGTATGTGGAATAGTGAGGCTGTATACTCAGATAGTTGTAAAAGTCAACAATATGAAAGCAGAGGCTGAGACATGCATAGTCTCTAACTCCTGCTTGATGTCAAGTATATTTTCTGGGTGGATAGTTTCTTTGATGGCTTGGGTTATGACCAAACATTATTTACAATTAAAAAAAAATATTATGTACCTACTCATCAGGAGATATCAATAAGGTGAGTGACTGTCTTGGTGAGAAAACAACATGATCCCAAAACTAAAGGTAATTGTGGGCTAAGAGTGTGTTTGGTGACATAGGCTTGTTGTATATGTGTTAGGACGCACACTGGGCAATGCCACGCAAAATCCTCCCGTTGACCAGCAGAAAATTATGCAAATGAGGTCAAATTCACCCACCTTGTAATCGTTTCACCCTATCTGTCCATTTGGTGGATGTTCTATTTTTATGTGAAACAAACGAACCATAGTTTACAACTTCCAGAGCCTTTTACCACAAATTCAGTGTCTGGAGAGTACTTTTACTG
Organism: Tylodina fungina; assembly: GCA_031762815.1. Taxonomy (NCBI): domain Eukaryota; kingdom Metazoa; phylum Mollusca; class Gastropoda; order Umbraculida; family Tylodinidae; genus Tylodina; species Tylodina fungina. The sequence continues at coordinate 2,380 of JAUEKS010351813.1, read as the reverse complement.
ATATTTATATCATAATGTTACAGGTTTTGTTCTAAAACCGAGCATTTTAATGTATTTTCATGCGGATACACACAAAATTGCTAGGTAAAAGGAGGGACCTAGATTATAGATCTAGACTTGCTGACTTGGTAGTTTGCCTACTACTTGCTACTGCATAGCAAGTGAACAGAAGGCAGTGTGTACGACAGAGTGTTTGCTGGACAGAGCAAACTTTTTTGCCCGCTTTGCTTGCAATCAACCGTCGAACAATTTTAAGCAGTGTGCGCGTTGACTTAATAGTGAGAACAATGAGGGGGATCCCACAGAAAGTGATATTAGAATCAAGACATGGAAACTCAGACAGTAAGGTTAAAATAGAATTTGAAACAAATTTGAAGGATAAAAATCTACATGGGCCTATATGTAAAGAAGCTACAGCAAATGATACCTGGGATATGAGATGAGGTTATAAGATAGTGCTTCGAGCATATATGGAAGAATCAGAGGTCTTAGAAGAAGAAAAAAAATGGTGATAGAATGAAGAAATAAAGAAAGCTGTAGATAAAATAATGACAAAGTTACAGAGTGGTTCAAATCCCAAGATACGTATATCAAAACAGAAGGGAAAACTGAATATAAGCTATTGTTAAAGCAGAAATAAAATAAACAGTGTACAATCACAGCAATTAAAGGAGAAGAAAGTTGATTAGACCCTGGACAGTCCAGATAGAAATAAATGATGTATTTAAAGTAGCAAAATAATTGATAAGAGATAATAATGACATAAAAGGAAATACCTAGTGGAAAGGAAGGCTGATATCAAGGAACAAGAATATTTAGAAGAAAGTGCTGAAAGGGAATGGAAATACCACACGGAGGCTGTTATAAGTAAGAAAAACATCAGATATATTCATGAGGTGAAGGTTAGGGAGGATTCAAAGACGATGAAGTATGTAAGGAGGTTTTTTTTGACATTCGACACCTATTATTGACCCTCTTCACACATTGTGCATCAGATTGCCCGTCTTTGTTCACATCCAGGGCAATGAGCTTTGTTGTTGTCTGGGGGAGCATTGGGGTGTGAGAAGGGTAGATCAAGCATGCTGCGAGACACGTTTGGGAGGCGGTGGGAAGGGGGTGGAAGAAATCGAGGCACACAGTTCAACATCATTCAAGAGAGGATGAAAGGTGTAACAGCGGCTTGCAAGCTTTGCTAGGCTAGGCCAAGACACTAACTTGATGAACTTCTAGACTAAGTGCGTGGCTCAAGAACTATGGGAGGAGAGAAAATAATTCATTACAGCATGAGACCAGCACTGACTGGTGCCAACTATCCAGTAGCTTGAGGAGGATAAGCAGATTGTAATGGGCTGAATGGGCAAAGTTGACGATGTTATCAAAAATAAATAATTAAGATAATAGAAGGCTTAAATTGGGACTTTGAAGAGGGTGTGATAAGCAAGGTATCATGGTAAGCCATAATCATGCAAACAAGGTTCAACTGTACTGGAAAGGTTTTGTGCTGTGAAAATGGAAGAAGTGTTTTCGATAAGAAATGCAACTGTCTCTGTGTCTGTATGAAAAATTTAAAAACACATTCTTCTGGAGGGTATCATAGTTCTGCTATCTAGAAGGTAATATGCCCAGTGGTGGCAATGGCACAAAGGTTGCGTTGTCTTAAGTGTTAGTGGTGGGCGGTAATGTTCAAGGAATTCCTGCCTACATTAAGCAAAGTCCATTTTTATTTAATATTATACTGGATGAAATAGTTTCTGAAATAAACGAGGACTATATGTACGAACTTTTGTATGCGGATGATTTTGTGTCAATTGGTAAGACACTTTTAGAGTTAGAAAATAAGATAAGTACTTCGAAAACTGTAATGGAAAAGAAAGGTTTAAGAATAAATATGAAAAAGACAAAATGGTTGAAAGTAGATGGTATAGGTACGGCTAAGTAAATCTCAAGTATAGATCCTTGTAGTGTATGTAGTTCTAGAGTAAATCAAAATTCAATTCAATGTTCTGAGTGTAGTAAGTGGGTTCACAAAAGATGTACAGGTATTAAGTTTAGTTTGGCTAACATTAGTAAAATTAAGTGTTTAATTTCTTCTTCTTCTTCTTCTTCCTTTTTAACTGGATCACTTGTATTTCGAACGAATAGTACCCCAACGCGCACTGTCACACATGATTCAGTTGTTTGACCCCTGGAGTAAAATGTAGGTAAAGAGGGATAAAAAAGGGGGAATACTGACTTGATCAATTTAAAAAGTCAAATGATTTGTGTAAAAGCAGTTGCTACGAGGTAGATCTAGGTCGTAAGGACAGTTTATTTAATTCGTTAGAGAATGAATCCACATTGTATTTGTGGCAGTTCCTCACAGCACTCGGTAGTGCATTCC
>JAUEKS010351702.1:0-11754 GCA_031762815.1 Tylodina fungina | reverse complement strand
ACTTGAGTTTTACACCCCTTTTCAACACATTTAAGGTTATATCAGAGGTGGGACCTATGTTTTAAAGCGTCCATCTCCGATAGGACAAGGCAACTCCACATGAACCGTGGGCCAGAGAAAACTGAAAAAAATCTTGGGTGAACCTGGGCTCGAAACCGTGACCTTCATCTTCTGAGGCGAGAGTCTTACCACTATAGTACAGAGACCCCGGGGGCGCTGACCACGCCCACTTGGTATGATGATATGGGGCATAGTGACCTGAGTCACCAGTAAGTCTACCCCACTGTCACACTCAAATGGCCAGTCTTAGCATTCACTTGGCTGTTTTGTGTTCAAGAATCACTTCCCGGCTATAATTCTGTGAAAATGTTTCTATGACTTTTAGCTTTCAATATATAGCTATTTGAAAAGTGCCATGTAAATTCTTAAAATTATATTGCAACTCATTATATAATATAATTAATATTGTGGAAATGATGCTTCAAACACATTTGAATTTTCATCTAGTGATTTTACCCAGCATTGGTGCAACTTTGGTATCCTCTTACCTTTTAGTTGTTCAACACATTCCAATTAAAAATAAATGTTAGACCTGAGGTTTGAGATGTCAGTTTAGTCTATTTGGCACACAGAGGAAAACTGCGATAGAAAATTTATATCGGGTGTTTGTAAAATCACTTAATGAACTCTGTAACGGCAGAATAGAATGTGTCAAAAAAAAAAAGACAAACTTATACAAAAGCCAAATTGTGTAAGGAACTGTCAGGAGATATTCTGCTACTTTTCATCATTGATGTAGCATAGATATAAAAATTATGCGATAGCAATTTAACGCAGTTTGGAAAGTGTCAAAACGTATGATATTGAATGAAAATGACATCTGGACACACAGGAAAAGCTAGCATTCCTCCAAACATGTTCTGTCTTCAGTGACGATGACAAATACACAAAACAGATTGAGGCAACAGAGATTGCACTTTCACATATATATTGCCACAGATACTTCAGTCCCACTGTGTATCAGGATCTCACACAATCAATCGTCACTCAGACAAAAGCCTATGAACAACCCATTAATTATAGATGCTGAAAGAGTTCAGTTGATGTTCAACAACCTCAATCAGGCTTTAAGTAAAGTACATTTATAAACTTATCTCACACAACAAACCGTTTAGTGAAACAACGGTGCCAACTATTGTTAATATAAAGGAATATTTGGCCACATATAGACACCTTTGTCCCAACAAGACGATCCCAAAACAGCATTTTTAGAGAAACACTGCATTCCTTGTATTAAACAGTATGAATCTGGACAAGGACTATTAGGAGAGCAAAGCACATAGAGCAGTCACCAATTCATTGCTAAATTGCAAAATCTAGCCTGTACTGTCAACAACGTAATATAAAAGATGTTTATCATGAACAATCATTTAGTACAAGTTGCACAGATGCTTCAAACAAAACAAGCATAAAATTCCACTATATTATTAGTTTTAATAATAAGAAAGTGATCTAGATCTATGCGCGTGAATAGCTCAAAGAGTGGGCAGGCATCAGTCTCGTAGGGCCCTATACTGTGCAGGATACGATTATGTGAAAACTTTCACTAAGGGGATTTGTCCTTTGGTGACTACAATGGCATAGATGTCGTGGGTCATCTTGATAGTTTCAAGTCATTTGCAAGTGCCAAATAAGATTTTTGATCACTACGATCATAACATTATACTGTGGGTTTTAAAGAGTCTCAAGCAAAAGCTATAACATTCAAAATGGCATGTTCTTGTAGAGCACTGGCTGCTCTCTATGCTCATTACAGCTAATTATACTTAAAATTAATTCACTATTGCAGCGGCAGACGGCCCCCGTAGTGGGCACTTGGCCCCGTCGATAATTGACTCCGTGACCCCTGGCTGACACCAGGCTCTCTGGCCACAACTACGATATCTCCCCCACGTACGCCATGCCAGGTGAACAGCCCTACCTCTTTCAGCCCGGAGCTAAAATTAACGTTTGGACGGAGGTCTCTATGAGACATTAAAAAGAAATCGTCAGTTAACTTTTTTTATTTTGTCATAATGCTATTATTAGTGCCCAGAAGTACAAAGTTGTATATCAAAATAATCAATGATTGGACTTACAGAAAATGATATCAAACAATAGAAGATATATGTGAATCTGACAGAGTCATATGTTACAATTGTCTTTAGTGAGCTGAGTGACAAAAAAAGCGGAAATTTCATTCATTTTTTGTCCAAAAAAAAAAGAAATTCTTACATATAGGCTTGAATTTGTTATGGTTATATTCATAGGATGTAAATCCACCAGGAAAAAGTGTCAGATGTCAAGAAATTACCTCCTATATAGGTCAGTTTGATTGATAATCAAAGAAAACCGTTCTAAAAAAAACAGCAGAAAAATCAGAACACAAAAGCCTATCATTTATATTAGAGATCTATATAACTTATTGGCGATCACCGGTAGAAAATTCTCGGTGCACTGAGCAAAACATTGTCTTTGTTTCCTCGTCGTGGACAAGCCATGTCCGTTCATTCCCATGCTTTTTATTGTGTTTTTCTCATGTTACATGGCCTATTTTTTAGTTTATTTTTGTTGTTGAGTTTTGTTTTGTTTGTAACATTTTAATTTTTACAGAAAGATCATGAACAGAATAGATCGAGAAAAATCTAGATCTAATCTATATCTTGATCTAATAAGAAATACCATAGCTGATGATGCAGACACACAAGTGAAAATATGCATTATTATCAGTAAGCAAAAGCGAATTGTTAGCCTAGGTCTAGTATTAATAGTAAACAAGAGGTAGATCTAGGCTAGGCTTATTAATTTACAGAGAGAAGCATCAGATGCAAGCTATCAAGTATAGATCTATGTATATCTATCTAACTATATCTAGATCTAGAGTCTGGACTGGCGAAGTTCACCGATAGGTTAGATTCTAGTAATTTCAAAAGTACTCTTTGAAGAGTTAAATGCAGTAAAAGACAACAATATTGTGAAAAAGAGATATTTTAAGAGGTGAAAATATCAAACAGACAAGTAAAACAGATGAATCTATAAGAAATGAATGCTTAATTATGAGAAATTGGAGAGAGCAGAATTGCGTGGGACAGGGACATGAATGAAGATTCATGTGAAAGAGCGCCAATCATAGCGTCGGTCCTAAGAACGTGATTGTTCCATGATAGGCAACAATACTGACGTTGCACATGACACTTTGATCATGATTGGTTTTGGAAGTAAAATCTTTTAAGAGTTCTTCTGATTAGTTGAAGATAATGGTATCATCCTTGATTGGGGAAGATCTTCAATTTTACTGAAGAGGGTATGCAAGGGTGGCGAATTTTCCCGAATGGCGAAGTTGCCCGACTCAAGGGCTACCATAATGTGTGCGCATGTGTAGCCAGTTCCAGGCGTAGATCTAACTTTAACTAGGCCATGAACCCAGCTTTTTGAAAGACAGACAACGGGAGTGGGTGGGTGTGGGAAGGGGTTAAGTGGCATTTCTTATACATTTTAAGATCGCCACCCGGGCCGCTTACGACGCAAACTGAACTCGCCCGACGTCATTTCAAGGCACCTGAGGCGACCGGGTACCTGGCATTTTACACCCCTGTCTAGATCTATCAAGTCTATTCACACTGGCACTGACATGGTGAAAAATGGAAGCATGTGAAGGCTGAACTTTGAAGGAGATGCTCAGTCCAACATTTACATTCTCAATTCTCGCAATACCATCCTTCTAGGGCCAAATGACCAGTGATCGGAAGATTGATTATCGTAGAAAGTAGTAGTGTAGCTATTTCGTATTTTTCATGCCATTATTTTCTCTATTATAGAAAAGACATGTTGGCCGCTGTCAGCGGCTGCAGGTAAATCCGCAACGATTTACTAGTCGCAGTGAGCGGCCGCTCTGGCTGAAAGAGTTAAGCAGAAATTTTGGGTACCTCCATAATGTCAGTTGGCTTATACTTTGTTTATGGCAGACTATAGAAGATTAACCATGTTATATCTATTTTGAGATGAATTTTAAAATCTACAGAACACACTTCTTCTTTGATATGTTCCTTTGGCTAGCATGAGCACCAGAAGAGAATGCTGATAAAAGCGATAAATCCAGAAAGAGCTTCAATAGAACTATTGAAAGTACGTAGCGGTTGCTTCTAAAGGTAAATCACTTTTCTTCTAGTAACAGAACTCAAAATAACGATTATTCATTCACTCTGCACACTGCGGAATAGCGCTAACAGTGGTGAGATCCTCACCCGGCCTATATTATTTCCCATCCTGACAAGAGCAGTGTTTAGTTTTTTTACACCTCTAGAGCAAATTGTAGGTTCACACTCTGGCTTTCTTTTGTCAAACTGCTTCTACTGCTTTCCAAGTTTATTACACAAAACCGTTCACATTACATAATAAAGAAAAATGAGATACAAACATTCAGCATAATCATGTTCAGAAAAGAGCTAAATGTGGCAAGCTGACATTAAATCTAACCTTGTGCAACCCCCTGCCAGCCGAGAGCCATAGAGCATCATTGCACCGCCACAAAGACTGGCCCAAGGCCCCAAGCCTTGCACTGTGCCCAAACTATCAGAACTGCGAGCAGACAAATGGGAACCTAGAATGGCCCCACTCACATAACAAACCTGGTGGAGGATAAAGAACTTGATTGTAAAAGCATATACCAGAAAGTAATGTAATAAGGTGGGCATAACACACACACCCCACCCATCCCTCTCTAACAAGTGTGTCTGTGATGAAGAAGACCTCTATAATCTTCATCTGTGATAGAGAAGACAACCTCTAACTCATTTATCTGTGATAGGGAAGATTATCTCAAAGTCATTTACCTGTGATGGGAAACACAATCTCACACAAGTTTACTTGTGATGGGTAGGACAATCCTTAACAAGATAATCTATGATGGAAAAGACAGTCTCTTATAAGATTATCTCTGATGGGAAAGATGATCCCTAACAAGATTACCTATGATGGGAAAGACGGTCTCTAACAAGATTACATGTGATGGAAAAGACAGTCTCTAACAACAAGATTATCTATGATGGGAAAGACGATCCCTAACAAGATTACCTATGATGGGAAAGACAGTCTCTAACAAGATTATCTGTGATAGGAAAGATGATCCTTAACAAGATTACCTATGACGGGAAAGATGATCCCTAACAAGATTACCTATGATGGGAAAGACAGTTTCTAACAAGATTATCTGTGATAGGAAAGATGATCCTTAACAAGATTACCTATGATGGGAAAGATGATCCCTAACAAGATTACCTATGATGGTAAAGACGGTCTCTAACAAGATTATCTGTGATGGGAAAGATGATCCCTAACAAGATTACCTATGATGGTAAAGATGATCCCTAACAAGATTACCTGTGATGGAAAAGACGGTCTCTAACAAGATTACCTACAATGGGAAAGATGATCCCTAACAAGATTACCTATGATGGGAAAGACGGTCTCTAACAAGATTATCTGTGATGGGAAAGATGATCCCTAACAAGATTACCTACAATGGGAAAGATGATCCCTAACAAGATTATCTGTGATGGGAAAGATGATCCCTAACAAGATTATCTATGATGGGAAAGATGATCCCTAACAAGATTACCTGCGATGGGAAAGACAGTCTCTAACAAGTGACGAGAAAGACAATCTCTGGCAATGATTGCCAGTGATGAGCAAGAATCCTTATCAAGATTACCTGTGATGGGAATGACAACTATTACCTGCCACCAGCTGAGAATTCCTCTTCTGTAGGGTTTGAGGTATGCGAACCACCTTTGGAGGGGTTTGATAAATAGAATCTGCGAGGCCGCTGTAACATAACTGGTACTGGAGCCTATGGAGTCAACAGGATGGATAAAAAATGAAGAAAATAAATAATTACGCTCGCTTGTGCATACAAGATACAGGTCTGATTAATGTTATTTTTTAATTTAAAAAAAAAGTAGTAAAACCTTTGGGTGTATAAATCTATTAGTGGCAACTATAAAGTTATTTCAAGTGTGTTTACAGTAAGTATTATCCATTACTATTAATTTGTCAACATTAGTTTTCACCTAGAGTATCCTCCACACTCAACACAACTGGGATTTGCAACAAGCCAATCAGACTCCCGGTCACAAATGGGGGCCAAGCCCGAGATGCCAGCCATCCGCTGCCCGAAACCTCTACCTAATGGAATATTGAGGAAAAATAGAACGAAAAAGCAATGCAGCAATAGAGTTACAGAATAAGTTCTCACAATATTGTTAAGTTGAGTTGAGTTGAGTTAGTTTTATGTCACTTGCAACACAAATAGGTTATTTAAGTGACAATATTGTTAAAAATAATTGGATTCAGTTAACTGAATACACCTAAGATTTTAGCTTTACAACTGCATCCGTCATTTCCAGCTGGTGATAAGGTGCCTACTGCATTAACCATTTGTCCTTTTTTCTCTCCCCCAATTGGAGCAAGATGGGAGAAAATTACCAAAAAGCAAGCAGTACTGTGGTGGTTTATCATGTGCATGTTTGATATGTTTAAATTCTGCTTCAATCGATCAAACTTTTACAGTTACTTTCCGCGTCTTACGAGGTTTAATCCAAGATGTCATTTATCTTTGTCATTGCGTCCGCCACACACTCTGAATATATCGCCCGTTACGAATTTGTTCCAAGTTAATTCTTAGCCTCGTCCCCTCAACTTCCAAGTTCGCACATTTCCTGATTCAGTGTTCAATATTCTTCCAAAGTACAAGACCCAACCATTTTTTAACTCAGATTGAGAGACTACCTCATCTAATTCACTGAGTCCCAGAAAATTGTTTGTCCAATCTTCCCCCACTGCATCTCTTATGGATTCAGAGCTAGATCCTTCATTTACTTGTATTTATTTCAACATTCTTACCACAGGGTCAATTGTCTTTCTCCAGCAAAATGCCTCTAACATTTTCACAGAAAATAACCTTAGTCTTTTCAGGGTTTATCTTACCCCAATAAGTCAGACCACTCTTTCAAGACTAAAATGCCACAGACAATAATTTCTCTTCAGCATCGGCCATAACCATGAGGTCATCCATATAAAGAATTCTCCGCATTTTCTTCTTTTGAAAGAGCTTGCATAATAATGATAAATAACAAAGGACTCAGCACTGATCTTTGGTGAATACCTGATAAATAATTGTCCACCTTAATTAACCATTGTTCTAGCCCCAGTATATGCACTCATAACTAACTGCCATCACCAGTCATTCTCAGAATCTCCCTTTTCGTAAGCCCCATTCAAACACTTTTCTAGGAATCCTACCAAATACCTTTCCCATGTCTACACAATAACAGTACAGTGCATGATTCTTACATGTACTAAATAATATGTGCAGTTGGATCAAAAATTATTTCGTAGCACAAACATGCCATCAGGATTCACTGATGACGGCTGAGTTAAATTAAATGATGGGACCATGTTTGGAAGTCACAGTTTTGCTATATATAGGAGACAGGCTGAGTGCTGCTCGTGGCGCAGAATCTGTGGCTATCTCAAAAATAGAAGCGGGCGGTGCAAGGTTCATTGAATTACCTCATGTAATGAAAGAACATGTAGTAAAAAACAAAGATAAAGTATATGAAATATGAACAATAGGCAAAATGACTCATGATGGGAAAACCTAGACTCCGAGAGAAGATCTTGAGGACAATGGAACAGAGAGGAGGGTGGCTAGATGGATGCTTGGACACTGCCTGAACACAGGACAAAGAATACAAGAGCCTTTCTGGCAATTGGGGAGATAGGTGAGGCAGTCCATCAATCTAGGTTAAAATGGCTTGGACATGCACTCATGCATGATAAGGATGACTGGATTAGGATATGTGAAAACCTGAAAACTGAGGGTACGAAGCCAAAAGGAAGGCCTAAACTAAACTGCAACTAATGAATAGAGTGAGATCAGCACGCTACAGCACGCCTGATTATTTTGTGTGTGTGCTGTAAAGAGAAGCTGAGTTAAGCATCTCGCGGTAAACAGGCATTAGAAGAAGGAGGAGAGGTAGTAGGAGGTAGTAGTAGGAGGAGGAGGAGGAAGAGAAGAAGATGTGGAGTGGGCTATGGGAGTAAGCGATTTAAATGTGAAGGATGCCTTCAATGAGTGGCATCTCAACCTAACCCTGCAACTTGAGGGAAATAACTGTAAAATGTTCTGTGTTCACGGATGGATTTGATTGATAAAAATCTTTCAATTAGTACTACTAATAATACCATGGATTTTGATGTTTACCTGGGAAGTCCAGGGAAAGATGAGTTCAAATCCAAACACTATCATTCCCAAAACTGCTGCAAAAGGAAGAGCTAAGATAAAGTATGGCGTTTCCATGAACTCATCCAACCTGCAAAAGTAAAAACATATGAATACTGAAAAAATGACCCTATAAATGATCACCAATATTTTCAGGTCAGGAGTCCTCAACCTATCATGGAACATGGAGGAACAGCAACTGGCATCAAAGCAAGAGTAGCAAAAGCCAGAACAGCTGTTAGAAATCAAGGTGTTTACTTTGATTCTGACCTACAATGAACACTCCTGATACCAAAGTTTGTCAAGCTGCCTATTTCCAACTAAGAAGTATCGGAAGAATTAGAAAGCTTCTTGATGTAAATGTTACTAAGATTCTTGTATACTTCCGCATAACCGGTAAGCTTGACTTTTGTAACTCATTGATCACAAAATTCCCCGACTGTTTCCCGATTTCCCGACCTGGTGGGGACCCTGTATAAGGGAATAAATTGGTAAGAGATGCTATTGGATTGGACACATTCTGAAACAGCCAAGCTGTAGCACAACCCGACATGCGCTGACATGGAATCCATAGTGGAAAAGGAAGAGGGGGTAGGTCATGGATGTCCTGGAAGAAATGCCTAGATGAGGATGTGAAGAGAAGTCACTACTCTTTGAAAAAAATTGACAAAACGTTTCCAGATAGGAGTGAGTGGAAATCCCTAGTTCATGGCCTATAACCTGGCAGGCAAGAGTGATGACATTTTGTGATGACAAACAAATCTGCTGGTGCATGAACACCAAAGTATAATTAGTTTTCCCATAGATAAAATACATGAACAAGGACGGCAAGTTGGAACTCATTCTCATTGCTAAATATTCTCAGATAATTATGAACAGGTATATCAGTTTTAACTTTTTATAGTGTAGGTTAGCTACACTGTGAACATTATACATAAAATTACATTTCTTTCGATCTCTTAGTGCATCAAGTTCTTAATTAGTTTATGCCCTTCACTGCGTCAAAACTATACTATTAAGTCAGTTCATGACAGCACTACAGATACTTATAATCTCTATTGACAAAAACTGAATCTCTTCTCTTCCAATAAAGTGATGCAAGTGCTGCAATGTCATCCCCTAACTTATTTGCCCTATCTAACAGAGCTGTCATGCTTTCTCTCACTACAATACCACAACGATAGCTTTAAATGTTCTCGAAAGAATTGGGCTTGTCAGGATAAATAATACATTTGTGACAATGACATAAAACTTTTTAACATGTACCTGTAAATAAAATGATCATCATGTTCATTAACAACACATGTAATAGAAAATATAAGCATACGTTTCATGATTGTGCACACGTTTTCCCCTGATCAAGATGGGTAGAAATGGATCGCTGAGTGAGTAAAGGAAAGCTCCGCATAAGCCTCCTACCATCGTCAAAACTGAAATAGACAATCAGTCAAAGTGACAAGTATAGAAAAAGCAACCATTTATCATTCTAAAAGTATTTGTTCTCAGAGATGTAAACCTAGTCATAACAATTCAATATCACATTTGGATGCTATAGCCATTATTGTTTTTTTTAGAAATGTATATATTCTTAGGAAATATTTATCTCAAACTAGTTGCTTCTGTAATAAAATAATAACAAAACAAAATATAAGTAAAATACAAAGATGAAAATTATTGGATTAGATTAGAGATTTCAGTGAAAAAAAAAAGTGACAGAATCTGAGGAACACTCCGAGCACAAACTGGACAATCAACATAAATAGCACAATAAGAATAGAAAATTTAACCTACCAGAATTAGGAACTGCAGCCCCGACCTGGGCTAGAACCATCCCTGGACACTGGGGAAATGCAGGTAATTACAGAGGGCGAATTTTACTATCTAGAATGAACGATTGTATACAAAAATATTTATATGTCAAACAGTGTAAGAATTGACATTATTTCTCTAGACAGAAAGAAAACAAAACAAGTATTCTCTTTTAAAGATGGAAATTGAGCAAATCTCATATATCCGACTCAGAGAAGTCAGATTCAATGTAACACACACACACACACACACACACACATGAATGAATGAATGAATGACTTGAGTTTTACACCCCTTTTCAACACATTTAAAGTTATATCAGAGGTGGGTTAAACGTCCATCTCCGATAGGACAAGGCAACTCTACATGAGCCAGGGCCCGAAAAAACTGAAAAAAATCTTGGGTGAACCTGGGCTCAAACCCGTGACTTTCGTCTTCTGAGGCAAGTGTCTTAACCACTACACCACAGAGACCCCCATACATACACATAAAAGTACATCAGTTTTTTCTTCACAGATGTTCACATGTCAGGTCAAGGAACCTTGCTCCCAGCAATTTATTGACAGCTTCTGTAGTCCTTCACTATTAAATCAAAGTAAGCCTAGATTATGTGCTTTCTAATTTATTATACCAGAATGGCTGTTTTGTATGTGATTACTTGAACCATTTTCATGGCACCCTAAACTTTCAAGTTTTCTGTTTATGTAGCCACTCTATATTTTACATCTTAGAGTGAAATATTATTCCTACATTTTTCCTTCATTAACATAGATCTACTTCTTTTCCAAAAGCATATTCTAGGTCTTTAGTTGTATGATTATATTTTATTTTTACACATCTAAGTTGATTAACTGTATAGCAGGTTGAAGACTTGATTTACTGCCCTGTGTCTGTGACATTACAAAGTTAAAAGGCAAAGGTAAAGTGTATGTGTGTGTGTGTATGTGCATGCGCGCATGCGTGTGCGTATGCGCGCGCGTGTGTGTGTGTGTGTGTGTCTGTGCATGCATGTGTGTGTGTGTGTGTGTATGCGTATAACTCAGGTAAGCCGACTTTATATTTATAACTCAAGAGAACTGGACCTTACAATTCAGCAATTCAGATCAAAATATATCAACTATTGCTCACTGAATGGCAAAAGCAGAAAATGCTATTGGAGTATTTTTCTACAATACATGCCTTCCTCCCTTGACACTACATTTAACATGAACCCAGTAAATGCTATCCTAACTCATATCCAGCTGACAAGATGTTAAGTAATAAATACTAATGGGAAGAACTTACTGCTCCAGACAAAGTCATGCCACAGCCAAGTATAATCCCTCCTAAAGCAGTCCCTGTCAGTGTGATGAATTTAAGTGATTTCATGAATTCTTCCACGGCATGCTCCATTTTCCTCCGAGTAGCAGAAACCATGGTCAAAAGAGAAAAACTCAACATGCCTAAAGTGGACGAAAGTAAAGATTGCTGACTTAAAATACTGTACAAGGGTGCGAAAGAATTCGAATGTTTCACAGGAAAATGTTTTACGCTACAATTATAACAATGGAAAACACGGATATAAAGAAAATAGGGCGGGGGGGGAGGGGGGGGGGGGGGTGTTAGTCTCTTCATTTTTGATTCTT
>JAUEKS010351591.1:0-11755 GCA_031762815.1 Tylodina fungina | reverse complement strand
TAATAATTTTAAAAATCTCCAAAAAAATTCCGGGTGTGATCAAGCGGGAGAAAGAGACATCGTGGTACTGCCTTCAGTGTCGAATCACAACGAGAAACTGAGCCTATTAGACTCTAGGCCTAGTAAACATGCCTAACCTCTCTAGTAAACATGCATAACCTCTGACCTTTTATACGCATGTGGGCGTTATTGTCTTTAATTTGAATTTAATTTAAACCATCAATCTAGGGTTCGATATCGATTACTTGATAGTCAACGTTTTTTACTTCTCTATAAACGGTATCGATGGAACTACTCCACAAAGACGACTATTAATGAGGCGTACGACTCGATTACTTACCTGGTTTCTAAAAGTCATTTCCAGTAGACACTCGGTCAAATGTATCTCTTTAATTCTGGGGCTTATTTATCCCGTAAGTGGCTCAACTGACTAAAATCAGGAGTTACTCCCAGCGATCGGGAGAACGGGAGACAGACTTTAAATTCGGGAGTCTCCGGACGAAACCGGGAGCATTGGCAGGTCTGCGATTCCCGTGGAGGGCAATTTATTGCTCTCCCATCCATGCGCTCTCCAGTCTACTCATCTGTAATTGGGTGCCTGATCCTCTTCAGGGTCGAGGATAGTAAAGACAGCGAGGGAGAGGACTGGGCACCGCCCTCAATATGCTGGTCCAAGAACAATGAAGGCTCTAACACCTCATTCCCCTAAGACCGAAAGGTTATGGGACTACATTTACCTTTTACTTACTAAAACATTTTACGGCCGTTCTCCCTGACAAACCTATTAACAGACATGGCATGTTAACCACACCACCCCCCCCCCCCCCCAAACTAAACTACTAATGGAACCTAAAAGATATACATCAAGTGAGAGTGAGGAGAGATTGAAATCTGACAATTTCAACTTGCCGTACGTTCAACTCAAAGTCTGAAATCTTCAAAAGTACTCATCACACGACATCAAGTTACATATGGGCAAAAACATGGTCATGCATAAAGAGACTAAGCACAAAGCCATATACACACCTGCAATTCTTTTGTTTTTTTATTTAGGTCATGCTTCATGTGTGTTAAATCTTTTTCATTCTGGTTGATGGAATCCTCCAGTTTGAATTTCTTCTGCTGCATATTTTCCAACTCTTGATTTAACTAGGGAAAAAAACAAAATGAGATTTAAAGCAATCACAAAGCTTGTGTAAAATGCCTTTGGTCGATTTTCTAACTTATGCAATTCTCAAAACACCATTCGGCTCCCCGTATATTGTTCTTTCACACACTACAAAACTAAACCCACTCACATAAGCAACCTAACGATTTACTTGGTTCTAGATATAAAACATTGCATTGTTTAGTAGTTTTTGTGTTATCAACATTGGATTGTGGTGTGATAATAGTATTTTTATCCATTTGGCATGAACTTTCCTTACAATGACATACATCACGCATTCCTAATATCAAATATACATAAATTTCTCTTTTCTTTTCTTTTGGGGTTATCCCCCTTTTGCAGAGGTCAGCACAGTGGATGGTCATTCACAGAAAATAAACCATACCTAATCAATCATACAAAGCAGGCATAATTACATAAGATAAGATAACATTTTATTGTCTCGAATGAGAAAGTTTACATGGTCATTGAACATTGATCAGAACACACAGCATGTCAACAAATACACTCATGCACCCAGAGACACTGTACAAACGTTTATAATATGAACTTCTAGATGGTGTCTCAAGTAGGTACTGTTTATGCCGTTCCCAACGCCTTAATTGAACAAACAAAGCCATTGCTGGTTGCTACACTTCAGCACCAGTTGAGGAAGGGAAGTTTGTCTGAACAGGGTGTCCAGCAAAATCTCAAACTGAAAAATCCTACCATAAAAAAAATCCTACCTAGCAATTTTAGAACCAGACGCGACACAGTCGTCCAAATAAGATATAAATTGAAAACAATAGATAAGAGGGAACAGGAGAAAAATAACAAGAAAGAAGATACCCACCCCAAACTGCCCATTAAGTTGATGGATTCAGTCAGTATAACTAATACGGGCATCAAGTGTTCTTGTTCGTTTAGACTTATTATAAGAATTATTGTCAGAGGCATTGCTGCTACTACCACTACCAGATGTAGAGCTAGAACTAAATTGTTTAGCTTTTAGAAAAACCAAATAGATCTAGATCTATAGATCTTGGATGATTAAAAGTTTTTTTGTATGTTTAGCAGTACTCGTGTATGAAGTTAAAGCCTTGACGCCCGATAATCCTAAAGTAGATCTATAGATCTACATCTAGATCTAGATCTATATATCTAGATCTGTCGGCACACACGACAGAAAAAATTTTCAGAATCTTTCAGAGGCAAGCCATTCAACAAAACGATCTTCCTGAAGCCAAGCAGTGTTAAAATAACACTTTCCCATACTGAAAAATAACACGCAAACAGAAATAAAAATCCACGCCAGTTCGAAATGAGAACTGAGAATGATCGATTTTTTAAAAAGTAGGCTAGATTCTCTAGATCTAGAATCTAGATTCTAGATGAAAGCAGAAGGAAGAAGTAAAATAAAATCAATAAAGCAGGGAGCGAGGCAGTAAATGTTCATATCACAATACAAAAGAGCTACACAAAAATGAAGAACATGCTGAATTGATTGTATCGTATCTCGTCCTTTCTCAACACATCCGAATTTCGCAGAGAGAGAGAGAAAATCCTACCAACTTGACGATGCTGGTGTAAAAAAAACGACACCGGACAGTGTTTTTCCGACTTTTTCTGACCTATCCGACCTAAGGGTCAAATATCCGACTTATCCGACCTTGCTGGACACCCTGCAAAAGAAAGCAAACTTGGCAATGGATGTCAGTTAGCCAAGCATAGCAATGCATACCAGTCAGCCAAACAAAGCATTCAAATAGCTATAGTAATTGATATGTAGCTTTGTAAACTTACATACATTGACATGAACACTACAATGCAGAATGGAACAGAATGGTGAGCCTCATTTTCTGTGCCATAAGCCAGATAGAACTAGCAGGGAATGAGCAAGTATATAATTGCTATCATTTCAACAGTATTCCTCAGAGGAATATCAATGTTTACCATGCAGGCCTGCTTCACAATCACTCTCAGGAAATCCATTGGATTCCCAAACTCCTGGGACGAAACTCTGATCCTGCAAAAGGTGTTTTTGTGACTCAAACAAATATTCAAAGTCAGGCGATGTAAGACCTCGTCCATCACAGGATGATCCAGTGAAGTTATCAGGAAGGTAAAAGGTTGGGCTCTCCATGCCTGGGGTGTGCTGACATCTGGATGCTCTTGATTTTATACTGTCAGGTATAGTACCTTGGACATAAAAGCCTGATCTGGAATGACAAAAAACAGCAGGTGCTTCAATCAGTGGCATCATACTGTTGTTATATGTTTTATGGTACAATCTTAAAATAGAGTGCCAAAAAAGCTGAGATTTATTAAAAAGCAGAGTGAAAAGCATTACTGATGAGTAGGCCTACATGGATTTATGACACTAGAAATTTAAAAATAACTACATATGTACACAAATAAATATCACTGTATAATAAATGTTTTAAGAGGGTGTTAAATATTGGCTTTAGTTTCACAATTAGTAATGACTATATATACTGTCTTGATTGCCATGAAGAAAAAACGTCTTAAGAAATGGATTTCATTACAAATGCAAAAGGGTTTTGATAATAGTAAAGTGTGTATCAGAAAAACATCAGTGGACAAGTTTCAATATCCATTACCTATGAGCTGTAAGGAAGAGCTCAGATCAGTACCAAAATTGTTTTGCAGTCATTTACTTTAGTTACCGGTACTTCATCAAGGGCCAATAGCTTTTCATGAAATAGAACAGGCCGAAAAGGACAGATTGGAGTAGATTTGAGAAGAGAGAATATTCAAAAACAGAGAAATTATACTGGAGTATACAATACTTTATAGCAAGTTTAATATAAATGAGATGAAATGACAAAATATGCATGAAATGGAGTTGGAAAAACGCTTATATTAATGAATGAATTTCCACTGAAATATAACCCTGTTTTGGGTCTTCGGGTCCAAGATGATTTCTTTTCATTTAACATCCCCTATTGACACAGAAAGTTCATATTGTACTAGTATTTTGTTTTACAGAAATGCATGAAAATAATAGTATGTAGTGTTTACGTTTTGTACATCTGTTTAAAATACAATGCTCTATGCATTTATGTATGATGATAATAAGGCTTTTCTAGAAATAACAACTTGATGACTTGAGCAGAATATGCTATATGATACCATTTCACTGCCGCATCCAAATAAAATATAGCATGACAGAGTAGCTGAGATTATTAGTTCCAAATTTTACTTACCTGTTTGCAAAAAGATTGTAATCCAAAATGTCAAACTGATGATGATTTTTCAAGATCAAAGCAACACAGTATCTTGTATGTTCTTTGTTAAAAGGGTTAATAAAGCAAGAAAACAAAACATAACAATCATGATCATTCATAAATCCACAAACCAAATATTCCTTGATTATTATTTGCCATTTATTTACTCACATTTTGCATTTTATACAGCATTATTTATCACAGACAGGCTAATACTCAGGTGAATACACCAAGGTTAAGAATACTGACATTGACTTTTCTTACTCCTTATACCCTTTTCTTGAACAAGTCCCCCCCCCCCCCCCTCCCTCCCCCCAAACCATTTCCCCCTCATTCATATAATCATTTAATTAAAAGGATATCTTCAAGAGTAAAATATCATGAGTACATATAAAAGTGAAATGTGAAAAGTGAAAAGCAATTGTTAAAATGTTAAAATTGATTGATATGAAGAAAGCAAAAACAAATAACCTGAGAAGATAGATATAGCATGCACACATTTTCAATTTTCTAGCCTAAAACTAAAAGAAGAAAAAGTACATAAATAAAAGGAAGAGTATCAACTACTAAAGCCACAGGAATAGGAAAGAAATAGAGAAAACAATGGTCACATCATCGTCACCATCAATGCTACATCATCATCAACATCATCATCATCATCATCATCAACATCACGAAGAAAACAACTACCACCATCAACACCACCATCACCACTGCATCCACTACCGCCAACCAGATTACTATAGACTATGGATGCCTCAGGGGGGGCACAGTGGCCTATGGCAAGAGCATTGGACTGTAGATTGAGAGGTACCACGCTCAAACTCCACCGGCGGCATACATGTTTTTTCCTTAATCAATAAAAAAAGTGTTACCTCTGTTGCTTCATTCAACCCAGGTGAAAATGGGTACAACTTCGGCTGGAAGGTATTCCGTGATAGACTAGCATTCTATTTAAAATGTGATGGATAAAAATCTGTCACTGTAGGCTGCATGCGACTCAAACTGGGATAAGCTCTGGCCCTATGATCTGAATGGTTCGAAAGAACTACATGGATGCCTCGACTTTCACCTCCCTAAAAGTCAATTTCTATGGTGTGCTTGGTATGCGGCTTTGCAACTTTATGCTGGTGAGGCATGGCCATGCAACAGGCAGTACTTGATGCATGGCAAGGAATTTTCCCTGACCTGGCTTATTACTAACTAAATTACTACAACTTTAACAAATCTGAAAGTTACACAACACTGAATAAAAATTACTCCATAAGTAAACTTATCTAATTGGACTACAAATTAGGAGACAAGTAAAGAAATTTGAATCCAAGATTTAGAATTGTTTTCGTCCCAAGATGGGAAAAACAATTATAAGCGGAAAAAATGAACTCTTGATCAAAAAAATTTTAACTAAAATAAAAGCTTGTGCATGAGAGTGAGTTTGCACAACATCATAAAACATTTTGTTTAAAAAATATATTGGCTTTTAAAAAATTTGTAAAGTTTGTGTCTGGACATTAAAGCGTCTGTAAAATGGGACAGAAAATTAACATGATTAAAAGCACACCTTAGAGTGCTCTTACAAATCGGTAATTAAACTTTCACAAAAAGCTTCATTTAAAGCTTTTTAAATTTATCTTGAATAATAACTGTAACCACACTCCTGTCTTATGCCTTCTTTCTCTGAGTTTTAAACCCATTTGCTTCCAGTCTGTTACCTCACTCATTTATATAATACAATATAATAACAACCATTGCTCCATAGTCTGCTACAAAAAATAATGGTAGGAGAGTAGGCCTGCATGTCATTTAGAAGGATAGATACTATGGGGGTGTATTTTTCATTAGAGACAAATATAAGTTAACAATAAAATAACAGGAATTTAATATTATGTAGTTCTAGAAGCATCATCTTTGGTAAGTTGCTAAGATTTTTTAGGAATATGAATTGATGCATTTCTAGAATTACCATCTTTGGTATTTTGCAAGATTTGAAATTATGAAATTATGTATTTTGAGAACTATCATCAACACTTGACTGCACTATGAAATTGTGTATTATTAGAATATTCTTCTCGGTATGTTGCTGAGATTTCACGGGCATATAATATAATGTATATCTAGAATCCTCATCTCTGGTATGTCGGCAAGATGTTGAAGGACATAACTTATCCTAGTCTCATCCACCTTGCACCTGTAAGCCTTTAATAGCTGGCTCACTTTACAGTTGACTACTGAAAGCAAGGTGCCCATCAATCAATCAGCGAGTCTCCGACAGGTGTTGCCCCTATACAATTCATTGATGGTTTGCCTTACACCAACCAATGACTGACAGATAGTTGTCATTTATGATTCATTAATGACATTTGTTACATATCAAGTCCACTACCCAGTTTGAGTAAAGGAAAACTTTAATAGCCCTCAATCATACTATAGGGCAAAATAGTTTGTGATCACCAAGTGTGAAAATGAATTCCAGGTGGATATATGCAGCAAGGCAGACCAAATTATCCCTTAAGCAACAACAACTATCAATGAGTTGAAACTCTTAGGATCTACAAGAGTTACCAACATATATCGTAGATACTAATGTGAGGAAGAAGACAAAATGATGAAACCACCCCTCTGTCTTATGCTCCTCATGGCTCTAGCAGAGAACAAATAAGAATTTAAAACCAAACTTAAGACTTTAAAATGAAGTATTTTAATCCACATTCATTGATTAAAATTCTTTCATTTTTTTTTAACTTCATAATATTCCAGATATCAGGCCATCATGAAAACAGCTTTTTGTATTATTCACAGTTAACAGAACCATGGTGACAAGCTTAATTAGATCTGCCATTCCTGCATACACAATTTACTTTCTTCCTTATCTCAAAATATATTGTTTCCTGCAGCTTTCAATTTGGATATGAAGTCTACCTATATTCTTCCTCTCCTATACCCTGAGGCAGTGGGTCTGGATGGTGTTCAAAGGAAACGGGATAGCCTAGAGACTGCAAGGATATCTGGTGGGGCTGGGTGTACATCAAGTCGTAATTCTCTCGTTCAACACCTGGGGTTGGATGACATAGAAGGATATATTTTTCATCACTGTCCATGGCTAATATTTTTCTTTAAACAACACACAAAATTTGGCTTTATTTATTATTTATTAAGATTTTAAGATTAAATTAATACATGTAACTCGTAGCTGTCAGGCTGAGTGGATAAAGAAGAAGTCATAGATGTCATGGTGAATGAAGAAACAACTCATAGGTGTCAGGGTTAGTAGATAAAGAAAACAATAGTGTCAGGGTGAGTAGATGAAGAATTCACAGTGTCGAGGTGAGTAAATACAGAAATAATAGTGGTGTCAGCATCACAGATGATTGTCAACTTTTGGATCATCACCATGAATTTAGACAACATGAAGACCACATATAGAAAAGGAAGCTCAGGTGGAAAGTGCACATTACATATCAAACAGGCTGCCCAATACCATCCTTCAGAGAACACTGAATGGAAAGTGGAAGCACTAGACAAAGTCAAAAAGTGAGTGACGATATCAGTGAGGGGACTTTGCTGAGATCTAGGGATCTAGGTAATTGCCTATAACCATTAGAAACAGAGCTAGTGTCCATCCTTGTAGAGCTGGTAGTGTTGCGGGATGAATAATGGTAAAAGTAATGTGTTTAATACCATTTTTACTAAAGCGAGGTTCACTTTTGATCTTTATGGTTAATATATATCTTTAAGATACACAGACTAGTGTGAGAGATTTCAAAAGGAACTCACCTGGCTGGGAGACATCAACAGGTCTGCAATTTGAGCATGATGAGACATATGTCCCACTGGAAGACCTGAGTCCAAGAGAAACAGAGACATTTTGGGGTTCACATTCTTTCAAAAGTTAGCTCAAGCTCAGTCCATAACTTTTCCCTTTGCCAAATGTTTCATCACAGCGCATCTACCATTGCAATAACTGAGATGATTTTTATAATAGTAGTACTATCTCCTAAAGATCAAATATTAATTTTCACATGTATATCATAATTAATGTTAAATCCTGAAGCCTTATTAGTTCCTTATTAAAAACAGCCCATAAGTTAAATGTGTCTAGTATTCATAAGAAATATAATGCTACCCCAAATGCCATTACTACATGTTGTTACTTGTTCCTTCCACTTATCCCACAAGGTATTGGAGGGTGGAACTAATTATAGTCAAGAACTAGATAGGTGACTTCTGCTGCTGTCAGTCCAAGTTCTTGTAAAATTCCTGTCACTTCAACTTTTTTTTGTTCTTCATCAAGCCCCAACATAGATTAAAATTGCTTGTATGCTTGTATGGGGTCAGGTGAGAAGGCAGCATTTTCATAAAGCACCACCAACAATAATCCTAAAAAAGTCAATCCGCAAACAACAGAAAAACCAAGTGAAGATGAAAACAAACCTCATGAAGTTCCATTGCCCAGATGAGACAAAAGCAGAGAGCGGACGACGTTTCTTCATGCTCTCTGGCAGGCCTTCCTTCCACCCCGGAGTATGGCCAGACTTGGGCCGCCTCCTGACTGCCTCCCAGTGTAAGTCCCGCCCTCCACCCAGCCACTTGTCTGTGCGGGTGATTCTCAACCGTGGCTTTCCGGAAGGAACTACAGCTACGATGGATGTGGGGGAAGTTGGGCGTTGAGGAGGGGGTACCACAGAACCTGGAAAGCAGTGGTGAGAATGATAATTTGAGTGTTGTAGATAAGGAGGTGGCAGTGATGATGATGGGGGTGGCGACAAATTGAATATTGTAAATATGGAATTGATGGTGATGGTGACAATTTGCATGTTATTGATAAGGAATGGCAACTGTGTTTCTTGGGTGAGGATGGTAGTATATTGCTTATGTTAATATTTTTGTGGGTGTGAATGTCACCATTATCATGATGCTATTGGTACAAATCATTTCATTATAAATGCAATATTGGTACTTGTGGTTGAAACAATAATGATGGTTCAAATGCTGGAGAAAATATTTTTAAAAACATTATAATTTTCTATATAACTATGATAGATAACAACAGAGATGATACAGATGATAATGATGTGCCTGAGATCATAATCAAGTTGGTGATGCTGATAATGATGAAGATGATGAGAACAATGAGGATGATGATGATGATGATGATGGTGATGATGATGATGATGAAGATGATGATGATGATGATGTTGATGATGATGATATGATAATGATGACGATGACAACAGTAGATTAAGGCCATAACAGACACTGATTGCATTTCTAGGAGTAATTTCCAAGAGAGAAGAAAATCAGATGTTCTTTAATAAACACTATGATGCAAATTTACTCAAACTAAAGGAGATGCTAAAATTGTTTGCAAAGGGAGCCGCACCAGAAAGTCGGGCGATTGCTGTCTTTGGTCTAGGCCTTCCACTACGGGTTGTTCTCTTCCAGGCCTCTTCTCTCTGTTGCTGGAAGTCTGTCTTAAAGCTTGTGGTGCCATTACTGACCACTCTGGGATTGCTGACTGGTCTGGCTGTAGGACCAGTGGATACCACAGAGGGAGGGTGGGTGATGACAATGTACCGACCCGTATCAATCGCACTTTTCGGTCGACCAGACCACACTTTCCCAGAGTCACTGGAATATTTAGTCATGAAGTATATTTTTACATATTCATGATTAAGAGAAATGAAACCCAAAAACAGCTACTCTTAACATTCAACCATTATATTCCATGTTAGGAAACACCCACAATATCCAGGTTAGGTCACATAAACTACAACCTTGTTGAGGCTATATCCAATATAGGAGAGGGCAAACCACACTCATTATGTGCTGAATTATACAGACAAGACCATACCCGCTATGTGCTGAATTATACAGTCGATACCACAGCCGTTATGTGCTGAGTTATGCAGAAGAAACCACACAAACTGTATACTCATTTATACTGGTTAGCCAAAATATGCGGAGTTATAATGGATGGACCCAACCCCCCCACCCATTATATGCTGAGTTACACTGGACGGACAACATCCACACTATGCTGAATTATACAACTTCACTAAAGCAAGAGTGTGTATTAACAAGGCTATGAGTAATATAAAAGCTCTCAATTATTATACACAACACCCATTCTCTTATTTATTTTTATGCCATATTAACGCAGAGGATGTGAAAGAAAATCAAATCCCAGTCAGTAGATACATCTTCAGTTTATCTATTATCTTTAGTAGCCTGAAGCTCTGTTTGCATTTTTCATACAAATATACATTTTCATCATTCACTTTTTCCTACAATATAAAGATTTCATATTGTAATGTTTATATTTCTGTGCCATCTTCAACACTTTTTCAGCTGTTATCCCTGATGACATGGGTTAGCCAGAGATGGACCAGGTCAATTTAAAGGTCTCTTTCTGATTGTTTTGGAATAGAGTTTTACGACCTGATGCCCTTCCTGATCTCAACCAAATTGTTATAGATTTTTGGGGTGTCTTTATTTATGCCTTCCTCAAACTTGGCTATTATAGCATGCTGGTTATGTGCACTCACTGTTCAATATCAGTGAAGCACAGCCACAGTTGCAGATTTCCTACCATTTCATAATGTCATTTTTGGATACAGTAAGGAAATTTGAATTAAACACCTATGTGTAAGTCAGACAACAAGCAATACTAAGAGCACTTAGTACCAGAGATTTTTTTCCAAAGAAAACAAGCTTTCAGTTTGTTTAATTAATTTTAGGTCATTTAAATGCATAACATATTGTAAAATACTGACAGCCTTATGCTATTAATGTGAAACATTCACTGCGTACATGACCTGATGGAGACTCAACATGAAATACCTGAGCCAGCAGATATGCGCCTGGGACATCTCCCCCATACACGTAATAGAACCTTCTAACATGAACCTGGCACACTTCCTTCATACACCAAATATAACCTTTTAACATGAACATGGTACACTTCCTTCATACATCAAATAGAACCTTTTAACATGAACATGGTACACTTCCTTCATACACCAAATAGAACCTACTAACATGAACCTGGTACACTTCCTTCATACACCAAATAGAACATTCTGACATGAACCTGGTACACTTCTTTCATACACCAAATAGAACCTTCTAACATGAATCTGGTACACTTCCTTCATACACCAAATAGAACATTCTAACATGAACCTGGTACACTTCCTTCATATACCAAATAGAACATTCTAACATGAACCAGGTACACTTCCTTCATACACCAAATAGAACCTTCTAACATGAACCTGGTACATTTCCTTCATACACCAAATAGAACCTTCTAACATGAACCTGGTACACTTCCTTCATACACCAAATAGAACCTTCTAAC
>JAUEKS010351480.1:0-11757 GCA_031762815.1 Tylodina fungina | reverse complement strand
ACACACACACACACACACACACACACACACACACACACATACACACACACACACTGATCTTTTTAGTTATAGCGCTAATGGAAATGTTAGTGGTCTAAAAATGCCATTTACTCATTAAACCTTTGAAACCAGTCATTACAATATAACTAGAATCCTATGCATAAATCCTCAATCTTAACACTAGACATTTCAAAGCAATCACACTTGAAAAAGTCATACAAGAATAAGTAATTAATACCGGTATCAAAAGAGGTAATATAATATTGATTGATATATTGAAAAGAAGTAAAATATTAATCCCAAAAATGTGAAAACTAGAAACAATGGTTTTGAAAAATTAAATCAAACCTTTTCAAAGTAGACTAATGAAAATGGAACACCCTCAAAATGAATTTCAGGAAATGCTACCATGAGGTACATATACTGAGAATCCCTTTTCTGCTGTTCGTTGACAAGCTCAATCTCTCGGAATGTTAGTCGATCTAGCCAGTCGATCTTTGTCATATGGCCATCTCTGTGTTTTTTTGTTAGCTGAAAAAAAAAGGAAAGAAGGGAGGCATTACAGTCTTTCCAATGACAAATAATTTAAAGAAGAATAATCTCATTCAAAATTGTCATCATCACTTTCATCAACAACTGTTTTCCAGCAGTTATCCCTAACCTCAGGGTTTAGCCTAAGTCATCATTTCTTTGAGGAGGGTCTTGCTTTACAGCTGGATGCACTTCCTCAAGCCAACCAGACTATATGACTATGAATGTCTCAGCATTGCTAAAGGTCATTTTTTTTATGATGCATCAAGTATGCAACCTCACTATCATTAATCATACCAAGTTTGGCTTTTTTCAGTCCCTAGCTACATAGCTTTCCTGTTCCTCTGCCATTCATGGCTTCATGTCATTCTCCTATTTCTTTATTAATAATTCCCTACTCAAAAACCCATTTGTGTATTTTCTTCCATGTGCATCTCTTTCATCCTTAATTTCACTACATAGCTCTCACAGTTCCAAAAGAAAAAAGTGCTTGGTAAGTGTCTATTATTAACTCTTAAACGTTTTATTATATCATACACCCTGCCTCACATCATCAGTTTTAGAGTTTCATCCTTAAGCCTTTCCTGCCTAAGCAGTGACTGATTTTTAGCTGTAAAAGACTCCTTTTCACACATCGGGCCCCTACTGGTTACATCTGATCCTCCCCACCCTCATTGAATCTTGATAGATTTAAAGTACCCAGAAACCCCGCCCAAATTCACTCCTGTTCATTGCTACCGAGATTTCCTTACGCAACTCATTGCAACTCAACTCTCTCCACAATGATCGTCTCTGACCACCTGTCTAGTGATTGGTCAGCTCAGATGGACCATGCCTTTGGTCACTCCCAGGTCTGTGCATTAGCAAGTCAGGAGCCTTGGATCTCTCCGGCTACCCAAAAACACATGGCCCGTGTTACATATCCGATTGCGTCATACACGGGAGCGGTGAGCCATGGTCAGCAGCCTGCAGAGCTTATCTCTACACTGGCCAAAGGTGTTGTGCAATACAATGTAACAACCTGTGGCGCGGTGACTCCGTGGCTCATCTTCAGCCCATCCCAATTCTGTGATTTGCTCCCAGATCAGATCTCAGACTGAGGTGCATCTACCCATTATTGAAAAGAATACCATTCTGTATAGGGTGCTTTACAGCGCTTTAGGCAGCAAAGGGTTAATTTACAGGGGTTAAACCCAACATATCACTATCTCCATTCACCTTATCATTCACACTCAAACCCTTTTTCTTCTGTGTCAAAAAACACACCTTAATTTAATGCCTAACTCTACAATTTTATTCCAAGTTAATTTAAATCGACCTCTTAGCCTCTACCCAATCAACTTCTATTTTCACACATTTTCGGAAGTCGTCATATCCTTTCAATTCAACCCTCTCAACCTAGGATGATGGCATACCTCACTTATCTACCTAATCCCTAGAAACCCAAACCTGTCTTGTGCCTACACAAGACCACCCACTCCTCCATCTGTCTTTTTCAATTCCCAACTTAATGCTATCTATTATTACATTGCCTATCTAACAACAGACACCTAAAAATCCGAAATTGTCTTGTATTCTGATAGTATTACCCCAGTCATCCACCAAACCATTCTTAACTCTGTTCTTATCTCTTTTCAAGACCCTGTCTCAGGGCCTAATTTCTCCAAGGTAGGTATATTGTTTCTCACATAATTCCTTCCCTGATTTTACTAGATATTTAATTATTCACTGCCATATTCAGCAACTCCCTGAGAGAGCACCAGTCAGCTCTGCATGATCCCCCGGATCAGCATTACTCATAGATTACAGAAACCTGAGACACTCTCCGAAAGAATCCCTTTGTTTAATCCAACTGTACCCTCTTGATTGAATCTTAATTCCCTATGAAATATGATACCCACCCAAGGTTTGGTAGACGTTATGTTTAAATTACTACAAGTCCACAGTGACCCAACCACTAATATGAAGAAAGTACATATTTGCAATTAAATCACATAACCATTAGTATTTGAGTTCCAATTATATCCACCTCAAAGAAAAACATAGACTTAACCTTCGCTAGCTGACTCATTTTGTCGCCAGCGTCTTGAGATTTTCCTGGCGTTTGAGATGCTTGGCTTAGATCTACCTCATTCTCAGGCCAAACTCGTAAATCATGCATTCCTTTACGCATTGTTCTGTAACAAGCAATAGTTTTTATCATGAAAATAAAGAAGAAAACATACAGAAATAACATAAATCTTCTATATGAATCATGCTGAGAAAGTGATTTTTTGGGACCATCAATTCACTCCTTTCTTTTATATATGTATGTACGTACGTACATACATGTACGTACGTACGTACGTATGTATGTATGTATGACTACACTTCAAAGAATGGTGTTTTATGACTGCTGAAAGTAATACAATCAATGAATAAAACCTTTATAAATGAAAATCAATATTTTCAACAGCAATATGAAAGAAGCTCAATCGTGGTTTAGGACTGCTGATTCTATTGCAAACATTATTACCCTCTTTTCCCAAATACTGAGATTGTGGTGGCACCTATGGGTACCATTCCTTCTGTTCCGCAGTAGTCCCATATCATGAAGGAGAGTATGGCTTCACGGGGAAGATCACTGAACTTGATGGGCAGGTTGAGCCACTCATTCCAGCTGAAATAGTTATTTGCATGACATGTTTCACAAATTTATAAGAATCTTTCATTTTTCCTCTTCAGCACTCAATACTAGAAGAGAAATCTCATGTGCTTACTGGACTTTATTAATAAGTAATTTTCTTAATATAATTTTTAGAGCTGTGAAAAATTACATTAGAAAGCTTTTTCTCATTCACTAATATGATCTATGAAACAACTATAATTTAAATAAAGCAAAATGTTGATCAAATAATATAAACTTTCACTCTAGTAGAAAATAAAAAAGGATAGCTGAATATTAAGATGGGAAAAAAAAGACAAGGGACAACCAAATCCTACTTCCATCGGGTAGTAAAAGACTTGTGGGACGTCTGAACAGGCAGGGTGATAGGCATTCCATTATTGAAAACCTGAACGGTGACAAACAGGTCCGAACATTCTTCCTGGTATGCTCCAGAGAAGTAACCAATGGGGTTGTCCAATAGTTCCTTGTAACTGGGTCTAATCCTTTTTCCTTCAAGACTTCCACTGAAATACAAGGATAGACATCCAGAAACAAGTTAAAAGGCAAGATTAAAAACTAATGAAAGCAAAATATCTTTTAACTCATTCCCCCCTGGATCGCCCATTTTTCCCCGATACAAAAGGATTCATCTTTCTATAACAGATAGAGATACACCCGTAACTAGGGTCTGATCTGAGGGCGAATCACAAAACTGGGAGGAGTTGAAGACGAGCCAATACACAACGCCTTAGGCTTGTGTCAAGGTTAGCTCTCTAGGCTTGGTGCCATAGTTCTTCAAGCCCCTTTATTGCGTGAGTAACATGGTACTGTAAGAGATGCATGCCTTCTGACTTGCTGTTGCATAGGCCTGGGAGTGGTCGAAGACAAGGTCCTGTATGGAGATAAGCTCTATAGGCAGTGGACCATGCTTCATCGATTCTGTGTATGACGCAACAGGCCATGTGTTTTTGAGTATTGTGAGAGCCCAAGCCTCTGACTTGCTATGGCACAGACCTGAGAGTAGCTGAAGACAAGGGCCTTGAAGGCCCACCTGAAGCCGACCAATCACTAGACAAATGGTCAAAGACGATCATTGCAGGAAGAGTTGCAATGATGAATTATCATGTTACGCCATGAAATAGTGGTGACAACAAACAGGAGTGAATAGATGGTAGGATTTTCGGGTTCCTTAGATCTATCAAGATTCAAGCAGGGTGGGGGAGATCAGACGTAACCAGTAGGAATGCAATACAGTTCAAAATCAGTCACTGCTCATGTGGGAATGAGTTAAGCAAACGGATACATTTCTTGAAAGCCATTTTGTGATTTGAAACAATTCTAGGCATCAGGGAGCATGTTGATGGTTTACTGGTTCAACTAACTTATAAGATAAGAAAGAGCAAGTATGTTTTAAAAAGTGTTTGTCAAGGCAGACCATCCCATATACGGTACATTCGGAGCTATAAGTCGAAGATCACTGTGGCGACACATACAAAACATGAGCACACTTGAAACACACTATATATTAAACATGAATAAATAATTTTTAATTTATGAAATCACTCAAAAATGCATATTACTTGCTTGATATACACAGGTAATTTCTCTTCTACATAACTGTATTTGGGGATTATTTAATTTAGAAATATACTCGGCTTTTACATGAACAGGACATTTTTGGAGCAATATTTCAACTTCATTATTTTTCTAATTCAATTTTAAAAAAGGAACTAAATGAAGCAAACTTTTTTCTTAGTACTGAATGACACGACATGGACTAGGTGCATCATATTACACCATAAACCATGCATGTTTTACTGTGTTTGAAATAGCCCACTCTCAAAACTCCTGAAACCAGTGTGCTTGGCCTCTAGGACAACCCCTTAACAAACATTAAATTAATATATATCTATAAATATCAACTCACAGCAATACCTGTGGATGTAAGCCTTAGAGGTGACCTTGAGATGTCAACATCACTGACTAATAAATATAAAAACTTTGGAAAATTGGAATGGGGAAAAATACTTCAGTTTAGAATCGTTGATGCTTGCAAAGCTTTCAGATGATATTAATCACAAGAAAAGATCGACTTACGAAATATAGAAACGAAAAGAAGCGTTGGACAACAAGAATCGCTACAGTCGATAGATAATCTGGGAATATATCGATATCTGCCACAATTCTAAGAAAATGATAGAATAATGTAATAATGTCCTTATATTTAAAATAACAATGACTGTCATTATTCTCATCTGGGTTGCGAAAATTTCTTATTCGCACCCAGTTGTTACTACGCATGCACGAAGCGGCAATAGCATGGGGGGGCAGTGATTCACCCCGGGTGTGCGAATAAGAAAATTTCTTATTCGCACCCAGTTATTATTATTCGCCCCCGGTTTCAATGTCTGAGTGTGCGACTTACTTGTTCTAGTCAGGAAATGGCAGGTGTGCACAATAAAGTTGGAAATTGTTTTCTTTCAGGACCGGCATCCGACATAGTACAGAAATATCATTAAGTTATTGTCGAAAAACTGTAAATGAAGATACGAATGAGTGGAGAGTGGACAGTTGGAAGTCAACGATGAAAAACGCGTGAAATGATATCTCTTGCGCAAACGCGAAGTGTAAAACTCGTGGGTTCTCGCATTGAGCGCTAAACCTACGACTTCTTATTCGCACCCATGGTGGGAATAAGCACCCCGATTAACAATACAATATAGCTCAAATAATTGTCTTCAAATTTTTAGTGTACCATTTCAGGTACTTAGCACAGCCAATCAGAGGAATACTGTCTGATAGACTATATGGGTCCAGGATACCTTTATGTTCAACTACAGATTGATTAGCACACAAAGCGTGATATTAGAGATCACAAATAAAAACATAGAAGGCCTATATAGTTGGTATGCTTGGAGGTTCCTAAGTGTTTGATTTGGGGTCATTCTCTTTACTTCAAAATCTTGTGATCTGGATTCTAGACTAGACTTAGATCTAGATTCTAAATCTAGACTAGATTACTATTGCTAAAGTAGGCCTAGATGTGGCTAGCATTATTGGTGGCTGGAAATTCTCCATTTTCAATGAGGGAAGAATAACTAAACCACTCTGTAGTTAATTGATATAAAAACTCGAGGCGAATGAGTAGGTCCAGTGAGTGCTAGTCATGGACGTCACTCCAGGCGAGAGAGTAGGTGCAGTGAGTGCTAGTCATGGACTCTGCTCGAAGTGAGAGAATAGGCCTTGTGATTCATATATAAATAGATATCGATATCGAAACGAGGCGAGATGTGTGCGAGAAACTCAGCAATTAGGACAGAGACGATAACGGCGTGAAAGTGCGATGACCGGCGCTGTCGTTCGTAGTTAGTTAGCTAGGGACAGTAGAGTAGGCTGTCGTGAGTAGATCTGCGAAATTCTGTTTGAATATTATTTGCAGTTGGGAAGATTGCTCAAAGATCCAGAGTTCGAGGTGGGTTTTAAGTTTAAACTACACACTCAGATCTAAATTTGAAAGTAGACATATTTTAAATGTAGATTCTAGGCCCAGGGTTTCCATTTACCCACAAATATCCGTCAAATACGAAAAAAATCGTCCGTGAAGGATAAGGTACAAATCCCAAAAATAATGTACAAAGTATCATGGAAAGTTATATATCATTAGAAAAAAGAAGGGGGAAGGAATAAAAATCTAATAATTATTCAAAAACATAAATCCCTTTAACAGAATCCACTTCCGAGTCAGGCAGCATGGAAATGTTGTCTACCCACTACAATGACCATTTTCTCTGGAATTTCTGGAAATACTCAGACCTCCCCTTCAAAAGTATTTGGTGAGGTAGCCTCTGCCTCATGCAGCTGATGTAATATTTTTGGCGACTCGCCAACTCCTCTAGGACCTGTCCAAAATTGTACAAT
Organism: Tylodina fungina; assembly: GCA_031762815.1. Classification (NCBI taxonomy): domain Eukaryota; kingdom Metazoa; phylum Mollusca; class Gastropoda; order Umbraculida; family Tylodinidae; genus Tylodina; species Tylodina fungina. Next base: position 4,661 of record JAUEKS010351480.1, on the reverse strand, counting down.
TTAATAATGATGACTGCAATGAATGATACAATCTGGAAGCACAAGGTAAGAACGGTACCAAGAATATTTACCTGAATATAAAGACTGAATGAATAATGGCTTCAGACTTCATTAAAAATATCTAAGGTCTAGAGCCTATTAGAAAAAAGGAAAATAGGACTTTGTTTACATATCGTTCAGAATATTGGCGGACTGGTAAGGCGAACACAGTAGTTTTGATCCAGTTTGTCTACAAATTCATATACCATTATACCTAAAGAAATTATATCCAGGTGCTAGATCTAGATCAAGAATTATTAGATTCAGATCTAGATCTAGATTTTAGATGAAACTTATAAGCTGCTACACCTAGATTTAAGCTGTTGCCCATAGGATGCTAGATCTAAGTAAAGAATTATTACATCTAGATCTAGCCTATATGATTTATGATGCTAAATCTTGATTTAGAATTATTAGATCCAAATCTAGATTTTAGATCGAGATCTAACCTATAGACAGCTACTGGCACCTATTCGAACTGTGTATTGCTAATTGTCGCTAGATGTCCATTAGATCAAAGTACAGTATTAGACATATAAAATGTAGTTATAGATCTGATACTAGAAGTCAAGGTCTAATTGTTACTATACAGATCTAATTCCCGAGCCCATCTACCATACTGGCACTATAACTGGTCAGGACGTGTACTTAAGTAACAAAAATAAAAGTAAAATTCTATCAAGAAAGCGAATAATTAACAGAGTACAAATTTGAAGTGTGCCGATTTTATAACGATCACCATTGTGTGCCTGATTTTGATGAGATCACCCCGTGCGGTGACAACGACACGATCGAGGCCGCATGGTCGGCCTCGTGCCTCAGAAACAATGGCGATTGATATAAAGTGCGAATTTGTCCGTCAAATCCTCCTTCAAAGCTTTAATTCTGTGTACATTCCGTTTAGATCTAGTTGGACCTTGCTATAAACAATGACTATCGGTAATAGGGCGTGATTTGGCGAATAACAGCCTAGTTTGTAAAAAAACAAACGGGTGCGTCGTGTCGTATTCTGAAGTGACATCGAATGTCGTCCGAGTCACAAACTAGTTTTATAAGATTAACTGCCAATTTGCCCAACAGCAAAGGAATCCAAACGCACATATGTCAGAAGATTCGTTTAAAGCGTAAACGGTGTCGGTGAGGTCTCTCTGGTGAATGCACGGTGCGACTCAAAAAATGGTCTTCCGTCGTCCTACACACAAGGAGTCCCATGACTATTTTCATCTGTAGTTTCAAGTTCTTTGTGTTAAACCGCCAAATACCGTCTTCAACTTCGAAATCACATGCTTTTTTCATCATTTGGTCATGAGTTGACCTGGAGCACACAAAATGGCCGTTTTGTTGCAACAAATTCGGGCGTGATGATTCCTACACACAGATCGACGTTTGGAGAGACTTTTATAACAAGACCGTAATCGTGTTGCAGATCGTTTTTAGCCCAAGTTAGGTGATTTTTGTGCTTTTCAACTTCTCTCCTTGTAAAGGGATCGATTTGGACTTTGGACTTTCAAATAGTGGCTCTTTGTTGATGTATTAAAAATAGAGATATTGTCTGTATCTGAAAAGCGACGATCGGTGTCCTTGAGAAAGTAATAAAAATTCATTAACACAGATAACAACATGTTTCAGTGGCTTTGCAGCATCCATGGAACATATACAATACAGAAACAACAAAAAATGATAGTTTTTGTCATTTGTATTTATTTTATAGCACTCCAAATTTCACTGGACCTTGGTATGACCTGTAGCTTGGAACCTGCCCTATGCCTGTCACTCTCACTGAATTTTGGACCTGTCATTAGACCTGAGAGCTATATTGTGAAGGGTGGGAGTATGTTGATGAGGTATCCTTCAACAAAGGGATGTGTTAAATTATGATCAATGCAGTAGACATGTAGCTGTTGATTATGGTTATCAAGATTTGCTGCTAGTCAGAGGACTCCACAATGGAAAGGGGTACCAGCATAGTAAAGCTGAAGTTGGTGCCAGGAATGGTATCCAGTCATTAAAATATGCATGGCATTTCAGTCTAAACCATGAAATCAGGACCACTGTCGAGTAATCTTAACAAAGGAAAAATATGACACAAGGCCTTTGTTACTAGGGTGCAATTATTGTAGTTTAACAATTTTCAATAATACTATGATCCGAAGATCAATAAAGATAGACATCAGTTTTCAAAGACAGGAATCAACTCTACTGTCCATATGTGGGAAGTATATAAATCAAAATAAAAGCCGCTGTCTGTGGCATGGAAGATGATCCTCAAAGGAATGCCTGACGTCTCACACGTGGGGGATGATCCTCAAAGGAACGCCCGACGCCTCATAGTTGGAGGTTGTGGTACACTATGAGGGGATAGGTCACAATGTGGCGACCCTGAGCCCAAGTGAAGATTATTCGTGCCGAGGTCTTGCTGCAACAAAGTAGCCCACCACCCCTTCATTACTACACACAAAGACACTAATTGCAGATAGCCGTTTAAGATTTGTCACATTATCTTGTCCACTAACAATTAACTTTTAAACAATTCATGGGAGATTTAGATAATTTACGAAAAGATGAATAACAATAGGGGAAGAAAAATGTTTTTGGTTTTAAGGGGGTTTGGGGGGGGGGGGGGCGCAAATGAAAAAATTATTCAAATAGGCAAGAGAACACCGTTATCATTATTCCCTTTATCATATTTACACCTCATCAGGTAAATAAATGGGGAGTATATTTATACATAATTGAAACCAATACCACACACCACACCTTACTGTCAACCCTAATTGTAGGCCTGCTTACCCTATCTGTCACACCCTATTCCTATTCTACAAATAATCTTTATTTTTTTTTTACAAACCTATACTATGAGTGTTACTTAACTAAATGAACGAAAACACCCAGATATAAAATTCTTACCCGTCACACAGACTGACTCTATCAAGGGCTTGAAGCCCCAAAAACGTTACAATACACAAGGCGACTACCTTACTTGAAAACTGGAGCGCAAGTGAGCTGTCTCTAGGAAAACAGTTCACCCCAAAAATCATGCCTGCAGTCAGATCAGCCAAGCCAATAAAAAACAAAAAAACAAAACAAACCACCCCTAAAGACAAATAGTCACCAACCCCAAAACATATTCTGTGTTGTGTAACAATAATGATAGCCTCCGTTACATAATTTTGAAAGTGACAAATTAACAACCGTAATCATAGAATTAGTTTTGGGAAAATCCACCTGGGTTACCAACATGTATTTGAGACTAATGTGACACAAGAAGAAATCTGCAAATATGAGTATGATAGTTAAACAGAGGGCGTAATTGCAGTGAAACAGGGTGACTTCTGTCAGGCAAAGCATCATTGTGCGAATAATAATCTTTATTGCAAGATACACCTGCCAGAGTGAGCTCTTACATGTCTATTGTGACGATGATGAGACAATGTTTCTTAGAAGTGCTTTATACAAGGAGAAGAATGTCGATTCAGATATCCAAACCATGACACTCACGACAGAATCGGGCTTAACAATTAGTCTTTGTTTAGATGGGAAAGGGTTAGGAGAGCTTGTTTTTATCTTTCATATACATGTACTGTGGAGTCCACATAAGATAAACTCGCTTAAGATAAAATTTCGTTTAAAATAAACTCTGTCCGGTCCCGCTTTTTCCTTATATAAGCCAACTAATCAAAGTCTGGTTTAAATAAACAGGAAATCAATCTCGGTCCTGTTAAAATAAACTGTTCTCTACCATAGTGGCTGTCTTTCTCCACCTCCATGCGCCAACCCCGTCCCCCATCAGTTGCACGCACTTGCACGCGAGGCCACCACAGTCAGTCACACTCACACACACTGCTCCTCCATCGCTGCCTTGCTGCTAGTTGCGTCACGTTTAGCTTGACCTGGACTAGGGAGCAGGCGTGGGGAAAAAGGGGGGTGGGGGGTGGGAGACGAGACAAGCGATGCACGTACAGAGAATCGCATGCCCCTCTCTCTCTCTTTGTTCACCAATCGGCAATCGTGACTAGATTTCTAGATTTCTAGATCAAGATCTTGATCTAGTCTTAGGTTGCCCCGCATGCTCAGCACACATACTACATGTGTAGTATTGCGTTTGAGTTTGAGTTAAAGTTTCATGTTACTTGCAACACAAATAGATTATTTAAGTGAAAGAATGTGTCTTCAACTCTCAAAGCACATTGAAAACACACTCAATAGAATTGAGTCCATGGTGTGTGTTGGAGACTCCTAATGAATTAATTGTGTTGCCCTGCAATGCCACATCAGACATGAAGTGAGCCAATGGGCAATACATGTGTACTATAAAATAAAAACAAAATAAAAGAAACGATAATGCAACAACAGAATAAATAGCGTTGCGCGTGAAGCATCTCATGCCCTCTCTCTTTGTTCACCGATCTAGATTTCTAGATCCAGATTCTAGGCGGTGCCCGCGTGCTCAGCACACATACTACAGGTGTAGCGGAAGAAGAAGAAGATAAAATAAGGTAGCATCAATTGCCACAGAGTGACTCTGTGACTGTGGCAAATGACACTGGTGTTAAGTATCACAGAGTGACTCGGGGGGGGGGGGCGCGGGGGGGGGGGGGGGGGGGGGGGGGGGGGGGGGGGGG